>VOQK01006494.1:7855-24512 GCA_015052645.1 Benitochromis conjunctus
ACATATGTATTCAACACTGACTATCCTCGATTGTGTACAGTATGCACAATCATTGCACTCTAAGCATGCACAGTTCTGTAGTAATGCATTTTCCTCTAGTAAAAACTGAAACCCTGTCACAACACTAATGGTACGTGGGCACAAACACTGAATTAAAAAAAGAAAAATCCTACTCGTGCATCTGCTACTGTAGTCATTAAATCTACGATAAGTGCTTATGAGGCTATGAGTGGCGCACACATATGCTTAGCACATCTTGGACCAGGAGGAACATCCCCCATCTGCACGACATCACCACAAAAATGACGGCGGCGCGATACAAAAGTCCTCGCTCCACAATAAGCGCAACGTCGGTTAAAAACAGAGAGAAGAAAGAAGCGCATCTATCTGTGTGCGCGTGTAAATATGGAAAGTGACGGATGAATCAGAAGTTTAGTCAACAGAGAAAACCTTGGTTCCAGCTGCCCGGCTGTCTGATGAGCCACTCTATGCTTGTCAACAACATCCCCTATCATTCTCGCACAACTATCTACTCACAAAACCAAGACCCGCCCCCTACATCCCTTCGGCAATTCCACCATCCTCCAGGAGAAACACCTCCGAAAGCAGAGCGTCTTGCTCGCAGCAGCAGCGGCGGCAGAAATCTCTTTCCCTCCTCGTCTCTTTTCCCCCCTCCCTCTTTGCCTTCTCCTCTCTTCTCCTCTCTCTGTATTTCTGTGCATGCCCTCTCTCATTCCTCTTTTTCTCCCTTCCCGCGCTGCTTCTCGTGCTGCTGCTGCTGCTGCTGCTGTTTGGCGCGACGGATGAAAACATAAAAGAGGCAAAGAATAAAAAGAAAGCGAAATAGACAAAACCGATGTTGGGAAGGCTGGAGAAGCCAAATTAGCATGAGAATACTCACAGTGTTGTTGCTGAAGGAGCGCGGGGATGGGAGCGCGGCACCGGTCCCTCCGTCAGATACAACCTGCACAAGATTGAAGAGGAGAAAAAAAAAAGAAAACCAGGGCTGTGAGAGAGCGGCAAAGCGAGAGGGGAGAGGAGGAGGAGGAGGAGGAGAGAAGAGCAGGACAAGGAGGAGGAGGAGAAGAAGAAGAGAGAGGAGGAGGAGGGAGCTGAGCATCTAAGGCACGCACCAACAGGAGCCCAAATAAAGAAATAAAAGGATTCCTCGAGCAATGTGCGTGTGTTTGGGCAGCGATGCTGTGTTTGTGTGTGTTGTTATGAAAGGGGGCGGGGAAGCTGGTTGTCTTTGGGAAATATAAAAACACACACACACACACACACACACACACACACACTAACTCGCATGCGGGGTTGCACTTGGCCGCACAATCACATCTGACAGGTCTGATCTGTGGTCCACCTACCTCCTTATCGCTACCTCACTCTTCCACAGTACTCTGCTCTCTCTCTCTCACACACAAACACTAAATCTCACTCGCTCGCTCTCTCTCTCTGTTGCTCACACTGATGCCAGAGATTCGGCCGCTACAGGGGAGCTATCGCCCTCATCACTGTATGTTGCTGGAAGAGGGAGGGCACCATCGGATCTCCCGCCCGCCCACGCCACCCGGCCCGACCCCTCCTCCCCTCCATCTCCACCTCCATCTCCACCTCCAATGTACAGAGAAAGAGAATGCTTCAATTGAATGAAAGCAATCCCAGTGGCATTGAGGCAATTATAGAGGCTGCTGGCACTGTTTTCTGCTTTTTTCGTCCTCCCCTCCTCTTTCTCATTCCCTCCATCCTCTCCCGGGCTGCTGAAGAGTCTGTTTTCTCTCCCTTTTAGTTTCTCTCTGCTCCAGACATATGCCACTATTAATGTAGCTTCTGTCACTTCAGCTGTTTTGGTCAGATCACCTCCATCTCTGCTTCAACCTCCGAGGCCCAGGTAGAGTTGCCTCTCTCCCAGCCCGTCTGCATGGCTGCCAGATCCTTCTGAGCCCCCGAAAAGCTCCTCCAAACTGGACTCTTCACTCCACGAACCCGAGGGCGTAACTTAGTAATCGCACAGCGAAGAACAAAAACGCCCCCGGGGAAAACTTTAATAACTATCTCTTAGGCTCCTCCTCGTGTGTTTCTGTCTTTCTCCTTGAAAAATCTAGCACTACATATATCATCATCAAAAGAAGAGCTGTAAGTCAAACACCTCAGCCTCTAATCAGGTAGCTCTGCCTCCTTCCCCTCCACCCCCGCTCCGTGCATCCCTGCAGCCACTACTGCACTTTATCTCCCCTCAATTAACATCTTCTGAGCGAGCCTCTATTATCTTAACCACACAGAGCAGAGAGGTCCTCCGAGGAGTCACCGTGGAGGACGGCTGAGCTGTGGACAGAGGGCTCCCAGCCCTGCTGCTGCCGCCGCCGCCGCTTCAATTCGCAGGCCTAATTAAAGCCCGAGTCAGACATGACAAACTGCGAGCGGAGGTGCAACAGAAACAAACACAGTCAGAGGCTCTGCCTGCGCGGATGCATGTAGCCCGGAGGATTCTCTTTGTGAAGATTATCTGCCAGAAAACAGACACGTTCATGTCAACGTCATGACAACATCATCCAAATCTCCTTTGACAGTTTGCTCACTTTGATTGTGCTTTTCTGTGTAGACGCCACCACGGTGTCGCGGCGCCCGTATGAATGCTAAGGCTCAAGGATTCCCATAAAATATTTAAGCGATACAGCGCGTCGATGTCACGCTCATATACGACTAATTTCCATTTTGAAAATACACCCCCTCCCTTCTGTTTGGTCGCCCTCACCAACTTCAATTTCACCCTACGAAGCGATCAAACCGCACATTAAGCCATCAAGCTGCCCTCTTTGTCCTTGCTTCCATCAGACAACAACAGTGAGAGCTGCCCCCCCCCATCCCCTCACACCTCCACTGCCGTACTCTCACCACAAAGGAAGCTTGGCTATTTGGACGTCTCTGCCGTGGACTTTGGCTGAGGCCAGACTATTAAGAGTATTCTATTACTGTTAGGTTAACCTGTCACGCTTGGATGTGGCTCTCTTTATTGTCTGGCTGCTGTGAAAGGGCAGGGGATAAAACTCAATCAGCGGGACAAACGACCACACATACCTCCATTCATCAGGACCCGGGGTTTCCCCCTCACGGACGCCAGCCACCACAACCGCGCTGTAACGCCGCGGGGGCGGACTTCGCTCCTTAAAACGAGAGACCCTCCCCTCAGGAGCCAATCTGTCCAAGGATGGACGGAGTGAAATCTTTGGTAACATCAGATTTCACTCCTTAATCACGACTTGGGGAATAGCAGCTCTAAGAGGGATGAAGGAGTTAATGCATCGACTAAGATCAAGTAGTGCAGTAGACAATGCGGGGGAGTGATTAAGAAAGCAGACTAGTGATCAGTGGATGACAGGGGTCAATCCCCTGTTGGGCAATTGGGTAGTGGCCCTGGGCTATGGTACTTAGCCCCAACACAGCAGCCAGACACTCAACTGTGTGAGTGGATAAAATGTCAAATTCAACTTCACCCTTTGCCAAGGTTCAAAGCAAGAAGATGACAGTGAACGCTTTGGTTATTAAAAAATTCATATCGTAATGAAACAGCCGTGTTCCATCTTCACACATCCCCCTGCAGCAAACACGGCACTCCTTTTTTCATGGGATCCATCAAGGGAGGGCCACAATTAAGTGACTAATTTGATTAGGAGATAATGTGAGTCCCACTTAATGGAAAGGACAGACTTCACAACACAGGCAGATTAGTTTGGTGGATGCCTGCTTATTAATTAAGACAGCCCTCCGTGCCCATATTAAGTCAAATGCACAGATGCAGCTTTAATGGGTCAAACGTAAGACAAATGGAAATTGTGATGTGGAGGAAGAAAAGAAGCTGGTAATACTCGATGATGAAAACTGAAAATGACCGTGAAATGTTTTAATTAAACTTGTGTAAACGTCTCCTTAAAAAAATGTAAAAAATAAAAAGTTTGGTCTATACTTGCGTTAATTATCCGTTCTTAATGTAATAGGTAGCTTGTTGCTAAAGCGCTTCTCATCTTGAGTTTGACTGTGCTGCGTCTGTGTTTCCACTGTGTGTCATTGCACACCATAGCAACAGCAAGTCATTACACTCGTTCAAATTACCTCTCTCGCTGTCATTCAGGTTGTGTCTCTGATTCTGCATAAGCCTTTAGACGAACTCCTGCTTTTTATTCACGATATGATCGGCATGCTAAACCACTGCTACGACTTATGCTCCGAAGATTTGATACAAGCATACAATGAATTATTTATTAATAAACTCATTTAATCTTCGAGCAAAAAGCAAATAAATGGCCCGATTTTCTCCTTTGAAAACTATAAGTAGGCCCGAATTCTTGTCTCGACTGGTGTGCGGTTGCTGTGAGCAGCTTTTTCTTTTTTTACTGGCCTCCTGCTTTCTTTTCTAAAGTCCAACAGATTTTGTCTGTAGCTCATGTCCTGCATGCCCCAACGGTTGCCTAGCGCACGCTGACAATCAGCCAGATGGATCTCCAGCGCGACGATTTCTGAGTCCCTGTAGAAACGGGTAAAAACCACAACCAAAAGCATGAGAGATTACTGTATTTGCGGCAGTCCTTGAGTTTGTGCTCGCCGTCTGGCTGGAGTATTCAGCCACTGCAGTGCTCTGTCATTCTGGGCACACAGTGCACTCCCAAGCGCTCTATTTACGGTAGCCAAATCCCTGCTGCGTGGAGCAGGAAGGGTATAATCTCCCAGTGGTATTCTGGGTGGTGAATCTGCAGGTGTTGTCTGTGCATACCAATGGCAACCTCACCTCTGGTCTAAGGAGTTATAATGTATAAAGAAAGAAGAAGCGGCACGCCAGCGAACAGAGCGTTGAGGTGTTGGAAGGGAAATGGTGGCGTCTGGTACCCCCGGTGGGGAAACACATTCGCTCCCACCAACACTACTAGTGCGGGTGTTACCACTTTGGTGTCTCCTACTCGTACCACCTGCGTCTGTACAGTCACACCGTGCTGAATTCAATCAAGCAGTCATGTAAAACAGCTACATCTACGTAGTGTTTATGTATGCCACCACCTGCAGACACGGGCTCATTCTGAGAGCTATGATCATCTCGCTGCACGAAAATGTGATGGAATTTCATTTGAAGAGAGCGTATCTGCAAACTGAAGAGGACTGTGAGAGAAGGTGTAGATTAAACTGCTGCGAGACTCGAGCCTTTCTCAGACACGGGCTGCAAAACATTGGATTCATCTGTATTTTTTAATTTATTTTTTCAGACGTGGTCACTTTGGTATTGCTTTTTTTCTTGGCTCTATTCAGAGATGCAGCCAACGCTGACAGAATGAGCCGTAGCATTTGCGTTATATGCTACCCGACCTCGATCGAAGCCCTCGCCATCGTGCCCCGCGCTGACCAATCCTGAGCCGGATAATAAAGTTACTGCTGTGTACTCATTGCTGCTTGGAGCAATTTTTATTTCTAATAGATGTTATTGAGGAAAAACTCTGCACACATGAAAAAGCATCGGTTTAATACACACACGCATCATTTTAAATTTTCCCCCATGACAGAGTGAGACTTTGAGACTGGACGTCTTACATCAGTAGCCGTTGCCTCTTCATGATCTCGTTAGCAACAACCATGTCTGTTCAATGAACTGACCAACTCAAGACGCAGGAAAGAGACGTGAGCTTCTGCAGTCTCGTGTTAAACCTGAATGTTACTGTGAAGACCGTCGTTGCAATTTTTACTCATGCATGCAGCTGACATGTTGGAAATGAGTGCTTGTTAGAAAGCGGCGTCGTGGATGTTGGATTATATAAAAACTCGCTGAGAGAACGCGCACCATCTGAAAAAATCTGTTTAGCGTGGCGGTCGCACGCCTGCAAGCTCGGATGCATCGCGGCGCAAGGCCCCGAGGTGATGAAACGTAACGATGCTACGCGAGGGCTAGTGTCTGAGGCGTCAGGTGACTTCCCTCTTGGTTATGCGTGCGTCTCATTGGAACGTGCGGCGCGATGAGGCCTCGGCTTCCTTTCTGAATACGATTTGTGCCGAGAACTGGGCTAGCCCAGGGTTAGAGCCAACCCGACAAGGCTGAGATGGAGGGAAGATTCAGAGAGCCTCTGTTCTCTCACCGGGGGATCCCCCACATCATTTAGCGCCTCATGCAGATCGCTGCTAGTGGTAACACAGCCCTCTGGGTCTGGGGAATTAATGTACCAAGCAATGGCAGAAGTGATTTATTAAAATAACACAGCCTGATGAGAGAGGGACCAGGGTTGCTCTTCCTCAGCTCAGCCCCATATGTCACAGAGGGAGGAAATGGAATCATATAGGTGCTACAGCAAAGAGCAACAAAGGAGCGACTGAGAGAAAGTGGAAAGCCACTGCACAAATTGTGCAACAGTCCTCGCTGTCATTGCCTATTTATTTACCCTCTTTCCATTTGAGTCAGGCCTTGTATTAAATTGATCCCTCCTGCCGCGTTTTGCCTTGTTGAACAAGCGCAAAGCCCCGTTAAGTGTCTGTGAAAGGCTGGTGATTGTGTTTGCGGCGCCCCGGGTGTGATGTGGCCGTCTGCTCCCCTCTATCTCCCCCGGACAGACGGGATTAGAGGCTGAGAGAGGGGCTGAATGACCCTCTAGGGGGGGACAAGAGACAGGCAGGCTGTGAGCAGCTTGGTTTAGAGCTCACACGCAAATACACAGTGACAAATACAGGCCTATGCACACACGGTCTCTCAGCAGCACAAGCACAAAGTGTTTAAGCTTAGCTTGCCCCCAGACAGAGGCACGGCCATCCGGAGGCTTGGCCACGCGCAGAGGTAGACGCGCACTTACCCACAAGCTCGCTTATTAGCTACAGTGGCAGCACCAGTGAAAAGCTTATGTATCCTCTCACTGCTGGTGATATAAAACATCTGCTGTGTTGTTAAACATCTGCTGTTTAATAGTTCATATCTCTGATATTTTATCATTTTTCATTGAGCTAATCAAGATTTGCATAAATTCCTGCTGATACCGTTCCTGCCTGGTACTGTAGAATGACAGCGGGGGATTTCATACGCTGAAATAAAGGAGCCGATGCGGTTTCCTTGCAGAACCAGCCCGTTCTCATTACTAGGATGTCAAAAATGGCGATTTTCTCTAAGCTGACGACGTCTTAAAGATATGCACAAGGTGTCCTTGAGAATCCTTTATGGCAACAGTGAAAAGCATCTCTGACTCCCAACTCACCACAGACGCATGCTCATAAAGGACACTTGGTAAGTGTCGTACTGCAACATGCAATATGAAGAATATGTAGATTTCACCAGATTAACCCAAACAAGTAGTTTGCCTAAACCTCACCAGTGACAAAAACTACAGTTAAAAAAAAGGTGAATGGGTAAAAACCAATAAAGCGAAGCCCAAACTTGCTGCGCCGCCACTCCTCCGAGCTCCTAATGTTAATGCCTTTATGACTGATTTATTTTGGCGTCCAATATGGCCGCCCGTTTGGTCACTGCAGTAAGAAGTCTAACATTTACATGCATTTCCATCTTATGCTGGCAAGCTTATCCGGAGTGGCTGACTATACATACAACAGTGGAGTCATTTCAAACGACTGAATGATAAACACAGGTTAGAGGGAAAAAAACGAGAAGTGGGTTTTTTTAGGAGACACTGATATAGTCGGGTACAAATTTAGCATGAATGTAGCAGAATCTGAGATTTAAAGCGGTTTTTCCCAACAAAAATGGATTCCCAGAAAAATAAGTGCAGTCTTCACAGATCCCTGAGAGGCTGCCGCACACATCTCCCAGCCTGCTCCATCTGATCCACGGAGCCCCCAGGGGATGCTACTGTACCGCTCCCCCCGTCAAAGCAATGGAGCAGCACTCATTCACATCAAGGAGCACACTTTGAATCCATTCAGATCAGATGATTACGATGCTGGGCACCTTCCTCGGTGGGGCAGATAAGTGGAGAGGCTCCATCCGACATTTACATCTCATACACCTCATCAAACACTGGGTCTTTGTAGTCATGTGTTACATTTGAATAAAGCAAAGCTGGAATTTTTAAGCAGTGTGAAAATTCATCAAATCTTCCATCCGGTGAGGCCCTTGTCTCTCCTAGCAAATAACTCTTGGTTACCTTATTCAAACTGAAAGTGGCAGGGCTCAAATCAAATCAAGTCAAATCAAATTGTGCTCGGATGAAAAAAGTGAGGAGTGGGGACGGAAAGGGCTCAAAAACAGTCACGTTTTTTCACAGTTCAACTTCTCTCAACCTTTTAATGGCTCGCTGCAGAAATTGACTAAATAATGCAGGTGAATTTGTACAAAGCTAGTTGTTTTTGAAAGCAGCAACAGCTTCATTAAAGACAAAGTCAGGAGGAGAGGAAGGTAAAGGAGGCAGTGCAGACACTATAGAGATCAGTGTGAGCTTTGAAATTTTTTATGGTGTGTAACGCTCAAAACGGTGACCTTTCTTTGTGTTATTCTGTCACTTGATGTCTGATATAAGAAATGCAAATGTTTATCCATTTACCTGAAAAGGAGGACTAACTAAAGGAAACCCGTCCTTTAGAAACGCATTAAGGAAACCGACAGAAAATATCACACGCCGTCAAATTCCTTTACGCGATGAATGGATCCAGACAGAAAAAGAGCTGAATGGAGACAAAGGCAGACTAAGAGATAGAGAGCGAGACGCAACCGCGATTTGTGCCATCTTCCTCTGCCTCCAGCTTGAACTTTCGGGGCAAAGATGAAATAAAATAACAATGGGTTACCATAGAAATAACGCTGGAGCTCATAACTAAGTAGCTGGGAGAGATGGGGAGCATCTGAAGGTGGTGGTGGTGGGTGGGGGGAGGAGGAGGTTTGGAGGGGGTCCAGCTTTTATCTGTCAGCCGCAATCCTCCATCATCAAAGCTCTTCACCACTTCCAGGGCCAGGACGCAAAGACACCAGTAGATCATTAGTCTCCAGTGAAGAACAGTAATTTATCCGAGTGTTTTTTTTCTTCTTTTCCACAAAAGTTGAGAAGGAGTGAACGAAGGTTTGTGTGGGTAAAAAGGATAGGAAAAAGAAACGACAGAAAGAGGGAGTAATCTTTTTTCAGTAAGTCAATTTCTCTGGGCACTAACCTAGCTCCCTTTGGGCTAGCGGTGCAGGTATCAAGCCTGCGGTCTGACGGGCTCCTCTCTCTGTGAAGCACTAGCCCTTTGCAGCACATCAATACACTGAACTTTTCCAGCAGAGTACCTGAGCTCTCCTGCATGACCCGCTTCTCCTTTATCTATTCTGTTTAAAGATACCAGTTGCAGGAGAAGGAGCTTGATTACCTCCTGGGACAACCCCGCTCCTCTTTAAGTTTTCCAAGTGAGAAAGTGTTCAGAAGTTTGTTGACAGATCTCTGCTGCAGCGGGAGGGAGCGATGGACATGGTAACCTTGGCTCTCCAAAGGACAAACTGAGAGTTTTGAAAAGATCAAGCGGGAGGGATTTTGTTTATGCAGGAGATGGACAGGAACAGAACGAAACAGGGAAAGCAAGCGTGCAAGGGGAAGACGAGCGACTCAAAGGAAAAACCTTAACGCCTGACCCTAACAGAAAGGGCATATTGTGGCTCCATTATGCTGTGGAGGGAATTTTGCTGGCAAAGGTCACTGCAAATCAATCACAGTGATCGGGAGTATTCGTTTTTATCCTGTGATGAAACATTTCTTATATCCTGCAAGTATCAGGATACAGTATCTCTAAATTCTCTAATATTTAATATTTAATACTTGTTTTCCTCTCCTTTTATTGTTATTATTATTATTATTATTACTACTACTACCACTGCTTATTTCTGTTATTGCTCATGTAAAGCTGAGGAGCACGAGCCAAAGAATTTCATTATGGATAAATGTGGCTACACTGTTTATCTGTACATGACAATAAACTTGAAACTTGAAACAGTAGTGCCATCCATACAGCAGAACGGCTGTAGTTAACTGATCTCTGACTAAGTGAACAACTAAACCAATGTGCTTGACAGTGTTCTCAACCAGTATCTTGATATATCAAAAAAAGAAAATATATTTCGGAAGAATGGCATTCCTTCTCTTCAGTAGACTTCCACAGACTTTATGAACCAAAGCTAAATGATTTTCCTTTAATCTGTCAACTGTAGAAATATGGATCTAGGATTCCCATCATGCAAGTCGGGCCAAGATAAAGCAACATCGCTAGAATGCTTTTCATGTGAATACGAATACAAATAATAAGTTAAAGGCAAGAACTAAAGGCATTTAGACGCGTCAACCTACCTGGCTAGCTTTCACTGATTCATTGTTGCTGCTTTTGTAAGAAAAGTGATTTAACTTTTAGATGAAACTCTCGCTTAAACAATTCAGTATTTTGAAGAATGCACAAACCGTTAAACAAGGCGTTTGAGTAACTCTGTGTTGGAGGAGTGTATCTGCAGCTTGATATATAAGATATGAAATGTGCACCAGGCAGTGACTTGGAGTCAAGAAAACATCAGGAAACTTTTCATAATCTGTACATCGTGTTGTTTATGAGGAAGAATACCTGCACAGGCGAACATTCACGCAATTTAGTGCTGAGACCACAGTGTATTTGGACAATATACCATACATCTAGTCAAGCCTGTATAATGGATTCGTGTGTCAGGGTGTGACCTAAGGTGTTTCCTGAGGAGCGCTGTGTGTTTCCAGGCCTTCATAAAAGCCCTTTAGTTGTATAGTTGCGTGCGTCTGTGTGTGTGTGTGCCTGGCTTTGTAGCTGCTGGGCTCCACAGGTACACAGGCCATCGATCACACGATGCGGCCATTATACACAGGCAGGGGTGGAGGTGGATAATGCTCCCACCACTGCCACCGCCGGGGCCTCGACCGCTTGAGGGTCAAACGTTTGGCTGGCCAGCGGTAATCAAGCCGACAGCGGGCTGGCTGTCTGCATGACAAATCATGTCACTGGCACTCATCTGTAGACTTGAGCACGCAAATACACCTGGCCCACCTACGCACACCCAATCTACCGGGTTGCTTTTGTGGTGTAAAAAGAAGAAAATGCGAGAGGTAGCAAAGTTTAGCATTAACCAACAACATCTGTCACAGATTGGTTAGAGTACAACCTGCACTATTTTTTCTTAACAAAACCAAAAATGGGTTTAACCCAGGTCCAGAAAAGGAAATGATTTCAAACACTTTTCATTCATTTTTGGTGAAACTGGTCTGTTCTGGGACCTCCCTGGCCTCCCAGGCAACATGTAAAAAGCTCAAAGACCAAATTAAAGAACTCAGCAGTTAACAAAGCAGGCATGACTAACAAGAGACATGTTATTCAGTAAATGACAAACAGCAGGAAAAGCAGGGTCTGCGCTGGGTTGCCAAGCTGCTTGCAGAGGCACCATAGGTAGAGTACCAACTGATGTGGGCAGGCATCTGGGGGCACCGTTTGATCTATAGCTAGAGTCCCTCTGGGGGGGGGGAGACTAATCAATGGAGAAATACAATATTATGCAAAAGTATTGAGTCATCCCTCATTTCGTTATATTTTAAAGTGGTCTTGAGCAAAGATTCTCCAGGGTTTCTTGAGGTTTTTGCCATGGACATTGGCTACTTCTTCATTTTTTCAGCACAGTCAGTTCACTTGACCATTTTAACAGAATTTATTTTGTGTGTGTGCTTGTTTGTTGAACCACTTAGCACTAACAAATGAATCATTCAAGCATTAAATAGGCAACTAACTCAAAGGGATGAACCAGTGTTGTTTCACACAGCAAAAATCCCATTTTAACTTTGTAACAAGACACAATTTGCTCCCATTTAGTTAAACCTATGAAAAATGCCAAAGACAACACAGTTTTACAGGCATAAAATAGCATTTCTGCACCAACAAGGTGATTCCCAAAGCACTATTAGCCTTGAAGCTGGTATATTTTGGCTTGGTGTGCAGTATGTCCTTAAAAGAAATTAAAGAAATTGGACAAGTGGAGGACCAAAGAAGAAGAGGTAAGCCTAAAAAAACTCATGTCCTTAAGAAACAGAAAGAAAAATATTTCAGAAAAGACCTGACACAGGACCTGAGAAATGCATCGGACCCTTCAGTTCCATGTACCGTTCGCCAAAGCTTCATTAGAAATGGTCTCAGTGGAGGGGTGGCTGTCAAGAAGCCATTGTTAAGGAAGGGAAACAGGGAGAAAAGGCTGAGGTATGCCAAATTACACAAGAACTGGATGGAAAGGCAAGAGGCCTGGAAACAAGTCTTATAGAATGATGAATCCAAGTTTGACATTTCAGGTTCAAATTATCATCAGTTTGTACAGAGGTGCTCACGAGAGAGGTCCAACAGCGAGTCTACAGCCATCTGTGAAACACGGTGGAGGCTCTGTCGTGGTTTAGGACTGCATTTCAACCAGTGATGTTGGAGATCTCATTGTGTGTTGATGATCCCAAACACACTGCAAATGCAGGAAAAACATACGTGGATAGAAAAACACACAACGACCACCGTCAGTCAGGGATTGGCCTCCCAGAGCCTGGATCTCAACATTATTGAAGCCGCGTGGGATCAAAAGGCAGCCAACAACCAAAGAAGGCCTTTGAATGTCCTTCAAGAAGCCTGGAGAACTATTCCTGAAGACTATGTACGAGAACGCTGCCTAGGAATAAAGGTGATCACACCTAATATTGACATTCAGTCTTCTTAGAATTGCATAAACTCAATTTCTTTTCCTTTATGTACTGTATTTCCAAGGCATGTTTGCAGGTTTCAATAAGTTGCTGCATCTATTTCTCAATTTCAAAGCAAAACATAAATGACGGAAGAGTGACTCAAGTGCAAAGTTTGGGGTTTTGTGTGTTTTAATAGTTTTTGGACAAAAGCTCTGCATTGCATGAAGATGTAATCTTTATCAGATAGCACAGCAAACTAATTGTTGGTTTTGGTGTCTCCGGGGGATTTGTTTATGACCTAAAAAAAAGACAAAGTAACCGGTGTTATCCTTTAAAGCGGCTCTATGAGATATCTCTGCAATAATGCAGTAACCTCATTAACTTCAAACCAGGAAATGAGGCAGAAACAAAGAAGAGCGTTTTATCCCTAATTGCGCAACTAGCTGAAGAGTGAAGATTCAAAATGGGCGAGATAAATTTAAACTTGTTCCTGCGAGAAGCAAGCTGGGTTCACCGGTGACAGCTACACCTGCTCAACACCTCTGCCTTCACCAGTCAAAAAGACACTCAAGACCAGCATGTGTACATAAGCTGATCAAGTTTTGTAGAGACCCCCCCCCCGGTAAAGTAGCTTTACCTCCAGCTGCTTTTTGTTGTCAACATCTAGAAGTGACCCCAAAATACATCTATAGTCCAATTAAGAAAAAAAAATGCAAATAGTAGGTAAAGACAACAGTCTGTGTTTCAAGTCTAGATTCAGATTGTATTTGGCACATTTTTAATTTGCTCAAGAACTCGACAATTATGCAAACTGTCGACGAAAAGCCTAAACATCTGCTATTTGAGCTTCCCGAGTGCAGGTGGAGGACTGAGCGAAAGGAAGCGGGCGAGACGCAGATGGGGAAGGAGACAGAAAGAGAAGAAGACAGTAAGAGAAGGAGACAGAAATAGAGGAGAGCAGATAAAGAGAGGGGAGAGGATGTGGTGAGGAAGCAGAGCGTAGTAGAGCCGGCCGCTGGGACTGTGAGGAATGAGCTGGCTGTGCTATAGGAGGCCTTAATGAGCATTCTCTCTAAACCCTGGAGAGTCTCTCTACAGCTCTCGTCCAATCTCTGTCTTTTCTCACAGCCAGCGAGGTACAGACACACAAAGCTGCTCGTATGATGCCATATGCACAAGCGCATACAAGAACGTAAAGAAAGGAAGGCACCGCCTCAAATGTGCTCCTGATCGCCCCTGACTGGTGAGCTGGAATTTGTCCAGTTATAATTCACTGTCGCCTCTGCAGGGCACACAGTCGTTTAAATCCTCTCTCATAATGAAACAACATTAACTGGCTACGTGACACAGTTCTCTCTGCTACTGCAGACAACACTAATATCTTGCTCTATTTCAATTCCATTGCATTAAATTGGTACAGTGAAGCCAGCGTGGATCCTAATAAACCAATAAACACCTGGGAACCAAAGGGAGAAGTGTGGCAGCTACGCTCAGATAATAGCCACTTTATGCATTAACAAAACACCTGTGGTAATAATGGTTTCCTACTGTAGGTGCATGCTTTTTTTTTTTCTCTCTGCAGACTAATGTGCCCTTGATTCTCTTTTGACTTATCACTCCCCCCAGCTGTAGTTATGGATAGAGGGCTACGACAGACGAACCCTAAGCATCTGTGTGCAAAAGCCTCCGGTTTTATCCGCCACCTTCTTAAAAAACAGCCTCTTTATTTTTCCCAGGGAAACTGCTAAATGACAAGGTGTCTTGAATTATGGCTTGATGCGTGCAGGCCTGAAAAATGGAAAAATGATGAACAACGGGACAAAAAAATTCAGGGAAAACAAGTTGCAGAGGTGACGGGAACAGCTGTAAATCTGGCTCCGGGACAGGGCAGGAGATGAGGCGGGGACACAATCACCGGAGCAAGTGGGTGTATGTGCTGTTTATTTTGTGCCTTACTGTGTGCATAGGTATCTGCTGAGGTTAAAGAGTAGGCAACCCTTATTTAACAAAACGATTAGACCTCTCTGTTACCTCTCGATTCCAGTCTTGAGTGGCTATGGAGCTGCTGTGCCTGAGCTGGCTGGAACTTGGAAACCATCCAGAGTCTCTGAACAACTCACTCTCATTAACTATTAACCGGTGACTCGGGCTTTAAATCATCTCGGTGGTCCCCAGCCTGCTGACCCTGCTGCGGATGGTGAAGGCAGCGGCGGAGCGCCGTTTCATCAAAGCTAGCCCATCGTACACCCTGCTGATTTAATGGGCTACAATTACACTACTTCTGACACAATATATGGGCAAACATTTATAGATTTTCCTCCCTCCAACTCCACAGCACTCTGCGCCAATACATTTATTTCTCTCCCCCACAAACCTGCATGACAACCACGGTGTTGGTATTACTAAATTACATGTTGCAAATTCAGCTCCACACTGACCTAGAGGCCAGAGCATATGGTAACCGCCGCACTGCCCGAGGCTGTTGCACCACGTATGCAGGAATCAATGTGCCATACAGCAGAGCATCGCTATAGGTACGCTGGACCTGATTTCTTATTTCAAACCCCTCCAGGAAAGCTGAAGACATCACACGCTGTTGTTTAAAAAACAAGCCATCACGGTGGAACCATATGGCTGACCTGCTATTTATGTATATCTGGTCTGATTAAGTCAGGCCTAGAGGCCCCAGAGTACAGCCGTTAGTTGATGGTGACTGGAATGGGCTACTAGGACGACACCGTGCTCGATCACGTGCGGTGGAAAAAAAAAATTAGACAACACTCCCCCGAGTACCGTGCCTTGTTTTTGTTCCGTCGTTAAAGAAGACATGCTAATGTGCGTCTCCGTATAAGTGGATCACAACTGAGAGTGCACAACGCTCTGGGTCGTCATCAATCATGCCACTGATGTTTATTGATTCTGTCCAGACTCATTATGACATCCAAGAGGCGCCTCGTCTCCAACACGTGTCCGTACACTGGTGCAGTTGGGAATCTAGAGATGTTTCATGCTCGGTTACATGTGTCAAGGAAGGTTTTCGGTCAAAGAGTCGAAGTGGCCGGTCACGTCACGTCTGCCAGACTCACTTCTAATCACACAATAATGCAAAGATTATCATCTTTATTTTCATTTAAGACAACATGGAAATAGACTATTTTTCAAAACCCAGTAACTGATGTTCATTTCTTATCCTTGAACCAACGCTGAACCCTGACACCCACACAGACACCCACTGTCCTCTAACTATGCTAAACTTGGCATGTCACCAGCTTTTCTTTGAAGGTCACCTCACTGAAATTGATGTCTCCTGGGGTAAGACGGCAGACCGCAGTTTGGCTCGTCAACAACATTTCTTGTACGTGAAAAGGAGGTAGAAGTTGGAATTAATCATCCCGATAATTGCCGTTTTGTTTTGCCGTTCATATTCGGTTTTTGATGTACGGTACTGGTTGTTATTCACCCTTCCATCTTCAAGCTCTTTTCTGGGTCGTGGTCATGGGGGCAGCAATCTGAACAGGCTGTTATTTGATGGAAAAGGTCTTAGTGGTTTTAAAGATCATACATTGTGAGAAAAATATCAAAAGTGTGTTTTCCACCAGTCAGAAAAGAATGTCTTTACTGATAAAGGCTTTTGAGAGGAACCAGACCTATTTCAATTACTGGAATAAAGCAGAGGTGTGGATGATAGTGAAGAGGTCAGAAGCAGGCTAAGAAATAATTCCATTAGTAGAGGGGAAAAACTGACAGAAGCTAAAATCCCAAGTACTAAAAAACAAGTCTTCGAATGCAAATGTGGAAAGAGAGAAGACTATATAATGAAGCTGTTTTATATCTTTAGCACTGTAGTAAAATGCACTTAATAAAAATGGAGGATTTGAGCATGTACTGATGTTGTTTGAGCGAGTAGAGTTTCTTCTTTTTGTTGAGTGGCTTATTTTGCAGGGTGAAGACGAATCCTTTCGATTGCTTTAAAAAAAAAAAAAAAAGCAGTACAGTGAACATGA
>VOQK01006494.1:24532-36459 GCA_015052645.1 Benitochromis conjunctus
TACCAGGATTTAAAAAAAAAAAAAAAAGCAGTACAGTGAACATGAGAAATGGGGGTTACCAGAATAAAAGTAAGGATGCTGTCTAGCACAGGAACTGCAATTTCAGTGATATACAGTACAGCAGGAGTCGTGCAAAAGTTGGACAAAAAAATGACGGTGACCTCGGTGGTATCTGTTAGCCAAGTTTATCTCTGTCAATGATTTACGCTGTGGAGAAGCTTCAGTAAGAGTTAATGAGTCAGACTAACATCCTGGTGGGAGGGAACCTGCTGGTAAAACCGGCCTGTAGGAGACGGCCTCCGGGCATGTAGGAGGCCTTTGTGCCAAACACAAGGCCTTAATCCGCCCCGCCACCGCACAGTGACAGGAAGAGGGAAAGAGATGAGATACCGCGGGCCTGTCCTCCTACTCTGTACTTCCTGAGATGAGTGTGTGGTGGTGGTGGTGCGTGTGCTCACACGTTCTAGGAGAATATAAATATATGTACAGTACACGTCTACTGTAAACAGAATGCCCCTGTACAAACACACTTTGTTTATGTGTTGTATAATATTACTTTGAGATTTGTTTGCTCGCTCTCTGGGTTTTGTTTGGTGGGCAGCGTGGATGTTCTGGGAGCAGCGCAGTGTGGAGGCAACCGTGGCAGGCACGGCCTTTGGACCGGGCTTGCGGTGGAGGCCCGTTGACAGGCATGGGACCGATGCGCTTCACAGCTTCCCCCACCACCGCGTGCACACGCTCACACAGAGCAGAAGTGAGGCCGACTTGGCCCCTTGATTTAGCACTGTGGGTGGCAGAAGTCAGAAGACGGGACTCTAAAAGGAATAGAGAATGGCCTGACTTGTCTGTCATTTTCTGCCTTACAGGGTTTTTTTGAAATCCCACAAACCCTTGAGTTTTTCCAAGTGTGAAAGCATCGCTCTACTTTAGACTGAATGCAATACCAACACATGATACCAAAAATAAAGTACATCGAATTAATGTTTCTACGTGAAACGAAACAGAACTTACATCACAGTCTAATGCAGTCCCAACAAAGGTTGCCAAATGAGGAAATTCTTGCTATTTGGATCATTTGTGCTACTGACACATATGGATTAACATTTGCATGAACAAAATCATTGTTTAAGGAGTCACAAAGCCATGTCTGGGCACATAACAGTGAAGATGAAGGATTTTAAATATTGCAGTTTTGGACATTAGTAATTATCGGTTATGGCCGAATGTTCATATTTTGCAGTCTGGAGAAAACAAAATGCATGACGGAATAAATCCATCAAGCTACAGTATCCTTGGCTGCATTAAAGGTCCCCTATAGTGTAGATGGAAAGGTCACTTGCTACTTCCATTTCTCTAGAGTGCCACGCAACTTTATGACCTGCCAGTGTTGCAAGCCGGCAATATATATTCTAACTAAAAGTATGTATAATAATGAGAGTACAGCATGCTGCTAAATTAAATTTTTTTGTATGATGCTACGATGGTGGACCGCGCATCCTGGTTTGATAAGCAGACTGCAGGATTTGCATGATAGTTTGCCCACTTTTTGGACTAGCCCAGAAATCAGTTTAATTTAGAACATTTTTACTGCTTCAAATCACAGCTGTAACCAGAGTTTAGAAGCACCTGTGTAACGTTTGTGCTCCAACAACCAATTAAAAGAGACTCTGCAGAGACGAGATTTTAAAGTTGCAATCAAAACCAGAAATTCTGAAAACTGCAAAGGTTTGAATTTTGTGCATTTTCCTTCTTTTCTAAACTATTCCTTAAGACCACTTGAAGACATTAGAAGCATGTTTGCTTAAGAGAGTTCAAGCCTGAACCAACCAATTACCATTCCATTCATCGTGCATCAACCTGATAACATAATCAGAGGTACAGCAGGGCGCGCCTTAATTTGGTGGATTTTCCATCTGGGGTGTCAAACATCCCAGTGAGGGACAAAGACCAGTTTCACTTTCCAGAACACACTTTAAAATGTAACACGTCAGTTAAAACACAATAACCCCAATAACAGATGAACAGATTAAGGTGTTTGTTTCTAGTGATATCACACACAGGTGATGTCACCTGTCGGTTCAAGCTAAACTCAGCTAGCTTAGCGTTAGCCTTTCCTGCTCTCTGTGGTTATGTACTGCTTATTTTAATACAGCTAAATTCCCAATAAAGCAATTTTCATTTTCATGTTTTTGCATTTTGGTTGTCAGAAAAAGAGTGATTGTAACATGGCCCATTGACTATACATTGACCTGTTGTCATATAACTGTTTTTTAAAATGCTACTCAGATATGCTAAAATCCAGATTTTACCAGTAAGGTTGTTGTTCAGATAAAAAAAAGAAAAGAAAAGAAAAGCAATACAGTGTAGATCTTATTAGTGGTGGTAAGCTGCTATGGTATGTGCTGCACCGCCCCAGTAGGCTCTGTCACTGTATGAACTGTTGCAGAAAGGGCACAGGAAGCAGCCTCAGATGCATTTAAGGATACAGGCACAGAAACTGCTTGGAGAACTAAAACCAGGGAGATACCCACACAGAAAAGAGAGTCGCAGCTCATTCTGCACGGCAAAATGAGCTGAAACTTGTTAAAAAAAATATGGGACCTTATTATCCCTGACAACTGAAATTTTTATGGAATCCTTTTTTCAAGAACTTTCACTGCAAAGTCTTAGTTTATGAATTTTTTAAAGATGTAAATATGGCATCAGATGGGATTTCTCACTTTAGAAATGACTTACTGATTCCAAAAAAGGGAGCTACCTGGTGTTGTTGCTGACGAGGACAGCTGATATGCCGTGAGGTTGTATCTGAGGCAGAGGGAAAAGAAAAGTCAACATGTTCCAGATTTGAAAATAACATAAAGACGGACCGATATTTACCACAACATATATCATAATCGGTTATAAAATTAAGCGAGGATCCCTGAAAACAGAACACAGACACAGCACGCCCCCTATTAGGAATGCACCAACTTTCTCCATCAGCTGACATATTGCAGAGGTGCAGCCATGACAACACACACACACACACACGCACACACACACACACAGACCCTGGCAGATCTGCTTGAACCACCTCCCCTCCCTTCTCTTCCCCTCTCTCTCTCTCTGACAGCTGGCCTGAAATGACAATTTCAAAGCCTGAATATTAAAGGTTTGGAAAGTCACTTTAATCTGATTACCTATCGGCTGCAAATAACCACACGGGAAACTTTATCGACCGAAGAGAGTGAGGAAGGAGGTAAAAATATATCTAGCGCACATATTTTGACAAATGCGATGATAAATGGGAGTTAACTGGTGGACAGAAAATAAGTGTAGCTGTCTATTTTAGCGGGAAAAAAATGTTTCTAAAGATGATATTAACACTATCCATCACTTACGTGTCACCATTACTCACGCACAATCCATCAATCAGATTAGTTATCATGCACCTTCTATAATAATGTTTACTGATGGTGCTCCCAACAGAAGAAACATATTACTATACTTTATCAAAAGCATTTAATAAGTACAGATGCTGCAGAACCAGCAAACTGACATCAAAACATCTAAAAGCAGAAAACGGCGCTCAGAACCACCTCGGTCCCTCAGACAGGAGTCCTATCAGTGCTGGCACAAGACACAATTAATTGGATGGGCGTTTGACTTTGACAGTCTGCCACTGACAGTCAAGGTTGGGTCTTTTTTCCCGTTTGTTTCATTTGCTTTGATTTTTATTCAGTTCTTCCTCGGCAGACAAAATCCACACGATGGCTGTGTGCCTTTTAGTTCTTTTGATTAAAAGACCAAAAACGTGTGCTTACTTCAGTTTACAAATTTCAGGGGTAACATGACGCTGACAAACTCCACAGTTCATTTCTGTGTGTGTGAGGTCACGTCATCTGATTTTTTCTTCTTTTAAGGCATCTCACCTTAAATGCTTTGTGATTAGTGATAATAAGTATAAGTACAGATGTTCAATTTACAACCAAGTCTGTGTTAAGCTTGCCAAAGCTTATAAAATGCTTAAGCAAGACAGGAAATTGACCCCAACCCTTGGTGCCTTTTCTAAGAATAAAACATTTTACACCTTGAACATCTGAAAAAGTAGAAGGTATCCAGCTGGTTTCATGGATCTGTTTTCAGTACCATGCATCCACCCACCCATCCTCTTTCACTTATCCAATTCAGGGTCATGGGGCGCCGGAGCCTATCCCAGTAGTCAAGGGTCGAGAGGTAAAGTACACCCTGAACAGGCCAGGGCTAACAAAGCGAGACGACCATTTATGCTCACATTCACACCTACGGCCAGTTTAAAATCACCAGTTAACCTAACCCCATGCATGTCTTTGCACTGTGGGAGGATGCCACACAGCCAGAGAGAGAATATGCAAACGCCACACTGAATGACTCTGGCTGCTCCGTAGTTTCAAACCCTGGGCAAAGGTAAAAAAATGAAGAGATCAATGTCTGTGAAGGTTCTGACTCATCCAGGTCATCGTAGTCTAAGGAGCTTGGAAAGAGACGCGTCTGGACTTTCCTTGAAGACGTTTCACCGCTCATCTGAGAAGCTTCTTCAGTTCTAAGAGCAAATGGTGGAGAGTCCCAGATTTAAGCCCTATGGGAGTGTCCCCCCCAAGAGGGACACGGACCCCCTATTGATCCTCTACCTAATCACACGAGCCAGGGTGTGAAAACGGTGTGGCTCACAATCAGCCAAGGTTTCAGGTGAACCCATGTGAAGCCTAGCCCCACCCTATCGTGTGATTTCCTGAGGTCAGAAGGTCCAGGATGTGCGTGGGCTCCTAGAATTAAAGAAGCGTCTCGGATGAGACGTAAAATGTCTCCAAGGAAACTTGAAGAAGTCCAGACGCTTTTCTTTCCAAGCTCCTTAGACTGAGAGATCAATGGAACCAAACACACAGATCATGAGAAAAACACCCCTCCCCTCCCCCTAATTGGAAAGTTGGTAATTCAGTCATTCAACGCCAAGTTGCTCCCGATGCATTCTTCATGTGTGTCAATGTTAGACACTTAGAAGTATAAATATAAGTGTGTGAATGGCTGAATGAGACATGTTGTACAAACATGTTGTAAAGAGTGCTCAGAGTGTTCAAGTAAAGCAGAAAAGCTCCATATAAGATGCGGTCCATTTACCAACTTCAGACTCGGAGGAGCGATGAAGTGTTTCGAACACTGAAAACCTCGTGTCCAGATGAACCGAATCAACTTCTGGGATTTCCCTACCTGGGCTACTGAGCATGCATCAATATTGCTAGCTGGAGCAATAAGGCATCTACACAAATAGACAGCAAAAAAATCTGTCAATCTTGTTTCACAACTGCTCATCTCGGAGCGTCTATGTTGGTTTTTTTCTGCGTTTGTTGGGGGCATGACATTCAAAGTATTAAAATTCAACAAACCTCGTTAGAGTTCAAATATAATATAGCACTGTTTTGTCACTACTTATCAATTAAACCTTTCCACCTTCCCAAACACATAAGCAGGGATGACTTAAGGCAGCAACACTAATTATTAAAAGTTGTGCTTTTGGAATCATTAACAAATTCAGGTTATTTAAGCTTATCAAAGTCCCTGAAAATTTATGTAGAGCCACATCAGCTCCAGGAGGTGTAGCGGCGTTTCATGGCCCTTTTCGACTAAATTATTTTTTTGCAAATAAATTGTCCTCGTATTCTTTTAGTTTCAAAACGTGGCGTGTGAGAAGAAAACACCAAAGACCTTGGCGCCTGCGTGTCAGGTACGAAAAGCCTTGCGACTGCGGATGGTGGTCTGATGAAAAGTTAAGGCTGCATACGGTGCGCTGCAGTCCACATGTTGATAAGGCAGCTGTTTGTAGCAACAGCTGAGTGGGGCAGGTGGTATTTCAGTCAGGAAAATACTTTGAAACAGTTGACTGGAGTGAGGATGTCACCGACTGGCGAGATATGAGCCTGTTCCACAACTCATTAGTCAAGGTACAGAGACCAGCCAAACAGCTGTGGAACATTTTAATTCCAGCCTCAAATCAGCGACTTGGACCCGAGCTGCTGCTTCCGATGACCTCCAGCCTGCTTCTGCTGCCGAAAAAATAACACAGAAACACAGCTGTATAGTGAATAATTCTTCTGTCCCTCATTTCCCCCTCAAGTCCGCCTCCCAACCCAAACTCCCGCGCCGCCGTTATTCCAGCAGCAGCTACTTCCACAGCCCAAGGCTACGGTGTTGATATTGCTTACCCAAGTCTCAATGAGCTAATTAAGGGGGTTGCTTCTAAAGTGCTCTTGCATTTTGTTTGTGTATCACCGTAGCCCCGCAAATTACACAGACCAAAGGCTTGTCTGAACTTTTAATCTAATCACGCCTACCGCGAGCCCCCGTTTCCTGGTGTCAGTTTGCTTTAATGAGGCCTGGTCTGAGCCGTGGCCATTAGTGGAGCTCAGTAGTGGAACAGTACCGCGACGAGACAGGCTCAGCGCAATGCTGCCACAGAGCCTAATCCCGGCTCGCTCCCTGTGGACCCGCAGCCATGAAGCCAGTTGTAAAACCTCCAGCTGTGCAGAACACGGATGACATTTGGAAACATACAGTATCTGGGCGGCAAATTAAGAGATGAATGCATTAAACGCAGCGCTTAAATGACATAAAGAGGACCGCCAGGTGCGTCGTGAACACATTATTGAACCATTTGTCAGCGGCATAGGCGCAGAAGCGAAACGTTGGGTTCAGACAATAATCGTTAGTTGTCGAGTGCACAAACTTGCACATATAACAGGCGTATTAATGCAGCGTTGTTTATCATCATTGACAACACCATGGTTTAATGCCACTTACCTTATCAGCTTGCATTCTTTGAAGTGGCAGTATTTCGCCTTGGACAGTTGCACTAACACACCCATTAGTACAGTAATCATGAGGAGAAGGTCCCTACACTATTCATTTTCCATGTAACTTTCATTAATTCAAATTCTGAGAGAATTTAGTGCACTTTCCCATTTCCAATCTGAAGTGCTTTGAATTCTGCTCACTGCACCCGTTTCTGTGTCATCAGCCCACTCAGAGCCTGAATAATTCATAACAATATTTATTAGCACTCTGAGGTACAATTAGATGAATTGGGATTAAGAATTGGCTCGTCTGTGGAAGAGAAAGTAGAACAGCTCTGCCGATGGATTTGGGCAGGCGTAGCTCTAAAACATTATCAAAATAAAGCCAAGCGGATTAATTCCCTTTCTCTACTGTTTTTTCCAGCCCTCTTGTGTTTAAAGGAACATACTTAATATTCCATCTGCACGAGTAAATCAGAGATGACAAGTTAAAACAGGGGCTATGCAGCGGACTCACAATTTTTCCTTAATCTCCAATTTTTTGGTTTCCATTTTTATTTTTTACTTAATTCTTTACAGAGAGAGGTGGCCTCTTTTTTGCTTTTGAGGTTTTTAATTTGATATGTCTTCACAAGACGACCACCGAAATGGCAGGATGGTAGTGTAGGTATTATGCAGGATGCAGGGCCAGCGGTTACAGCTTCACAGTTTGGCACAATTTAACCTCTTAAAATTCACCGGGTCAGTGGCGATCCATCTACGGTTAGGGTTTAGCTCCGGTTAACCTTTTAATAGCATGCCGACACGTCTGAAACGCCCACCTTGCAACGGGAAAAACTGTAATGCCAAAACATGTGAGACTTCATTCATTAAATCGTTTCATCTTCTAGTTTCTGAAAACGTCCTTATTTAAGCATGTGGCTAAAACAAAGCACGCCCTCGCCCTACCTCTACACCCGCTTGGTATTAAGGTGAATGCAGCTGTCTTCAAACATCAAATTTTCCATGTGGGGGGGGGAAAAGACATCAATGAATATTTTTGTCATGGCTTCCATTGATGAAATTAACACTAACAGATTAGTGAGCACAGTCTAGGTGAGAAAAGGCATTTGCTGGGGTCAAATAAACAGTTAATCTGTATTTATGTTGATTGCATCACACTCTGTGATAATATGACAAAATGCGCTGCGAAAACGAAATAAACTCACAATAGCTCTTTGATTACCTGAGTCACCTCATCCATCCTCCGGTCACATCAGTGTCCGTATCATTGTCCACCGAGTAATTTCCGGCATTAACAAGTTGTGAAAATAGCTTGTTTTTGGTGCGAAGTGGAAATTAAGAATACATGAATTATTGCTTCGACTCTAAACTCATTATCTCATCGGGCAGAAATGGAAAATGAAGCTGTGACAAAGTTAATCATGCTGTAAGGGAGAGAGGATTGGAGGTTTCTATGAAAAATGTTGACCTTAATACATGACCTATCTATTCAGCTCAATTGTATTTTTTTTTCCCTTTTTTTCCCTCATCCCCAATTAAAGGAGCTTCCGTCTGCCCGTCTCGGTAACAGATGAAGCCAGCGGTTCTTGAACTCTGCGTTAATTAAACATAAGTGCATGTCTCGCTATGACTTATGGAGGTTCACAGTTCCTCCCCTATCCAGATAATATCCCCGGCTCCTCTGGGTCATCACGAACCCACACGCCATACAAACAAGGACTAACCTCTAACTTCTTATTGTAAGATAAATAAATAAACGGGTTTAAGGGTGTACGTGAAAGCTGTTACGCAACACTCACAGCTCAATGGAGACAAGGGTCAGCGCACCTGATGTGCTTGTGTGTACGCGTGCACGTGCACGTGCACGTGCAAACAAGCTGACTGTGATGTCAATTAAAAATTCTTTGGTTCATGTTCAGATCATTAGGTTTCATCCTTTTTTAACCTTTTTGTTTTCACGTGTTTGTGTATGAAGGTGTGCGAAAGAAAAGGCATCGGGGATTTTTCTTTTTATGGATTTGAGACACAACGTCCTCCAAGACGGGTCGACGTTTTCCAAGAGATGCCCACTGTGGGGCCAACGCTGTGACACCTCCTCAGCGTAAAAGCACGTGATTCAATCCTTTATCATCCTCTCACTAATTTCACTTTAACATTAAAATAAGGACAAAGAAAAGTCGTGTAATTATTATTAGTGTATAAATAGATTACTTTAATGGCTTGTAGTTAAATACCCGACACAGTGGCTGAGATATACAGGACACTTCCCTTTACAGGACTAATGTATGTGAAATTATTAACAGTGTAATGGTAAGTGTATTATTATTGATACATGCGTTTTTGAGACCTCATCAGTGTGATTTCTCTCAACCCTAACCCCCACCACCCCTCCCTCACATGTTTTTGATAAATAAAGGTAAATAAACTATGAGTATTAGAATAATTTAAACTATTTTTAAATTGATGTTTAGTTTTTTTATTTGTCATAAAGTTGAATAAATAATCTATTTATAAAATACTTTGAATTTATGGCAATGCAGCCTTTACGGGGTTAATTTACTGAAACATTAAAGGAACTCCAGCAGACTGAGCAGTTTATAATTACACAAAGTCAAAGCTGAATCCAATCGAGCCATAATTAATAGGGGCTTAAAATATTTTAAATGCAGGCAAACCCTTTTTCTGGAGATGCCCCTGTTAGAAGTAGAGATGCTTGTTATCGATGCCGGCAGAAGCGTCTGGGCATTTGGGTTGCTGGTTTGGTCTTCCTCTCCTTTTTAGAAAAATGTTAGCGCAGTGCTCAACAAATACTATTTCTCTAGAATAACGAACGATGTACAGTGATGTATGTACATTGCTACTGTGTGTGTTTAAACATTTATTGCAAAAAAAAATAAAGCCAGACAAAGTTTGGTAGCCTCAGCCACAGGTTGTGTGTCAACATAACTAATCCTGATTGAATGGCGTGTCAGTTCCTGCTGATTGGTTTGTTTTAGAAACAGGAACAAAGCAAACACAGCTTGATGATTGGCCGTTTCTTACTGCAGTGCTGGCCACAGCATTGATCCATCTGACCCTTCCATTTCTACCCGTTATGAAGAAGTCTTTGAACATGGCGGTTCAAGGTGTGTATGGGTGAATAAAGCTACTGTGTTCCAGGTACATCCAAGCAGAAATACTCCAAGTGTAAATTACTGAGGGACAAGACAAAGGTTATTATAAGTTGAACAGTACTTACTTCACTGCTCTGTGATGCTTGGAGTTTTTGTTAGAAGAGACTGGATTTCTTATCTAGAATCACCAGTTATGGACAAGGACAGCTGTATTTTTGACCTGCAATCGTTCTTTTAAAACAAGTTTTCCTCAGATAAAGTATTTTGTTGCCAATTTAACTTTCTTGCTCACGTGTATTTTTAATCCTGCAAAGGACAAAGCTGCTCTGTCCGGTATGTTTTACGAGGACCTTGAAGACCGTGAACTTGCTGATGTGGCCGGGCCTTTCGCAGGCCACGGCGGTACCGGCTTCTTTGTTATCGCTGGAACAGTGGTGGTAAACACAAGATAAAGAGGCCGAGTGAAACTCTGCCATGTCTGTTTTCCCATCTTGTCAGTTAGAATGACTCAAGCCATTAAGGCAGTTACCACAACATGCTGACAACATGTACGGATGCCACCTGGACCCAGATGTGCCTCAGCGGTGGGTAAATGGAGAGAATGATGGAGAGGAAGTTTAGGGCCATGTCTGCGCCAGCATATGCCCCAACCTGTACATTCTATTACTCTTCCTCTGATAGTCCCTGCCTGTGAGGCAGAGACAATAAGCCATTGTTATTCTTTATGATGAGGACACAAAAGCCACAATAAAAGAAAAAAAAACACACACACAAATCGCTCTGAAGTCCTTGGCAACTGAGCTGGATTTTTTTTCCGCCGCGTCGTCTTTTCATGTGCGCTGCGAATTCGAAAAGGCAAAGGTATTGTTGACGCCTGCCCTTTCCCATGCCTGAATACAGGAGTACATATTTTCATACACTGTCCGCGGTTCAATGAAAGTGATCGCTTGGGAACGAGGTTTTGTTTCCGCAGACAATCGCTGGGTCTGTGCAGAATAGACGGGGGACGCTGGGATCATAAAGAACAGGCCAGTGATGAGCGCAGCGACAACAAAAGCAGCTCGTACTCTCATCCCTTCTGCGGTAATACAAAAAAAACAATGGTGGATGAGTCCGCTCGGTGCGTCCAACTGGAGCATTCAACTCCATGTCAGTCAATCTCATCGCTGAATATCGCAGATGAGACACTCTTACTGTCTCAGCCTCGGTCTTTCTATTCCTCTCGTATTAAGCAGAAGGGTATCAAGCAATTACAGACCAAGGTCTCCACGCAGTTAGGGATTCTTTCATCCCATAAAGTTTTACTACTGAGACTGACAGTGACCTTCTCGAGGTCACAGAGTCAGGCAAGAGGCATCCAGTGCCTATTTAAAAGACAGACGTTCTTTATGTAGCTTTCACAAAGGATTTAGTGGAATAACATGATGTAGATAATACTGTTCAGAGGCTATGTCAATGCTCCTGCCAAACACAAGGTGATGCTTGAAACTACTTCTTCATAATGCAGGCATTTGAAAAGTTGTGTTCCTTACATTTTATCTCATTTTGTAATACAGCTACATATAATACATTTGCAGTAAAGAGGGGTTTGGATCAAATCTGCAACTGAAATCGCAGAAAAAATACTGCGATTTAATTGTGTAGTACTTGAAGAATTTGGTTGGGAGAGAGCAGCTTTAGCAAACAACACTTAAACATACACGGATGCTACTGCGAAATAAGTTTGGGTTACTACGATGTGTCCTTTTCTAATGTAATATAACAATAAGCTATCTAGAAATGTGCTAACTAGTGATGGAATCACTCATCATAAATCAATTATGTTCCTTGATTAAATTCCTCCTGTGTATAAATAGCTGTTGTTATGTTTTGCAGGTAGGTTAGCACGCAGTTAGCACTGCTGATTGAAGATGTAGCACGTTTGGCTAGTTTAGCGTCTGTAGCGCAGCCTTTGTGGGTTCCACCGGACGTAAAACGGCTGAACAAAGAACTTTAATGTGAAACT
>VOQK01006504.1:0-23353 GCA_015052645.1 Benitochromis conjunctus
TCACCTTTCAAAATAAATGAGCGGTTATTGTTTTGCAAAACTCCAAAGAGCAAGTAAAAGAAACAGGAGCATGAAGAATGAAAGGAAGACAGCACTGCCCCCCTTTATTGCTTAAAATGCACGTCCTCAGTTGATCTCCTGGCATCTTGGCCTCCCTGTGGTCCACCGGAGAGAGGAGCAGAGGAGTCAAAGCAACAGGCATTTAAGTAAATGAGGCATCCTCCTTTCAGAGCTTCATTTTAAAGCAGCTAAGTAGTCCAACTACATCTTCATGTCTGGGATGGAGCAACGGGTTTTGGAAGAGATAAATATAGGCTAAATAATGAAAGATCTCCAGGCACGCTCTTTTCATATCAAAGAGGAACACGATCCAGCATGTGGGATGTTCTCGTGATAACCCTTTGCAATCAGAACATGGAATTTATTATTTATTTAAATTGTGCTTCCAAATATTAGCAGTCGGGGGAACATGGATGTTTTAACTGACACACGTCACAAAATAATGAAATTCTTTCCAAATGAGTCTTTTTTTGATATTTTCTTTAAAACATAGGCTTGTGTTTGTGACCTCACAGGGGTCAAAATGACACTTGGGTCCAGTTTTTCGTAGCAGGCATGTTGTTTTGAACATTTTGGCAAACCCATGTAAATGTCTTCTTTTTCTCCATGAGGCTGAAACCTTCTGCTGCAGGACTTGTTGTTCTTCTCATGCCTGAAGTTAGCTCCTCGTCTGCGGCTGCTTGAGAAGGACCAATCAGACGCCTCCCTGATATTACTGGATAATAAATGGAAACATGTTGTAGGCCTAAAACTTCTGCACACACTGAGAAAAGCGTTGTTTCTCCAACACGGAGAAAGAAGAATTAGACTCATGCCTCCTCCTCCTCCTCTGTTCTCCTGCAGCCGTTCGATTGGTCGGTGTCGATGTTGGAAACAGGACGGAGGCTCCGGGTTTCTCGCTCTGACCTCGACCGCTGCCTTCCGGCAAGCGTGGGGCACCGCGACCCCGCCAGAGGCAGCCCAGTCTGAAAGAGAGTGCCTCTGAGGGTCAAAGGTCACCCGCAGCAGCTTCACCTCCTCGTTGGCTGAGACTCGTTAGCACTCCTCCTCAACACACACATGCCTCCTTAGCAGACTGAGCTCTGGCATCGTTCTGCCGCTGCCCTGCTGGAGGGGAGGAAGACCAAACAAACTGCAAAGAAACTTAACTAAGCAGACATTAGAAACATCCTGCTCACACTTCAGCTGGAGGTTTTTGTCAATTTTTAGACCATCAGCTTCAGAATAAAGCGCAATGTTCTGCCAGGGTTGCAGAACTCTCTGACACCGCAAACCATCTGACACCGAGCGGGGGATGTTCGCTGAAGTACTCGCAGTGCTGACGGGGAGAAAAGAAAACTTCACGCGGGCGTTCAGCCGCTTGACAGGAAATCAACCCGGTCTACGCCGCCGCGTTAGCCAAGTCGCTCCAGTCCAAGTAAAGTCTCACGAAGTTTGAGGCTTCCGAGTTATAAGGTCCTGCTTTCGGTCGTGTGCAGGTTGACGAGGCTGCACCAAAGTTGCTTAGAGGTTACAGCTAAAGTGCCTCACATGGCGCTACACGGAGCATCTACGTGTTATAGCTCTGTTCTGCCACCAGGGGGCAGTGTCGAGGATATCTTCGCCCTGTCGCTGGTCCTTCGGCCACAAGCAGGACACAGATAACTTCTTTGCACTGAAACGAAACACAGTGTTGGAAACAAGTAAAACTCTACTGCAGCGGCTGTCTGTGCTCCTCGTGCAAGCTTTTTTGATTTAGCACCTTTTTCCGTCTTCGTGGTGAGCTCCAATGTGGTGCTCCGGCCCTGTTCAAGTAAACGTTTTAACCAGTCAGCAGTCTACCGATGCAGAGCTGCATGCTGTTGGCTTTTTGGAGGACTCTGTGCTGGTTGAATCCCCATGATTCTCCTACACAGATGGACACCAGTGCAGGACCAATAATTGCAAAGTTTATCCTTAAGTCACTGAGGTCATGTCTAAGTGTTTGAGTCCATAAACACGGGGGTGTCTCATTTGCACAAAACTTTTTGTTTTCTATGCTCAAGTGCTTTCTGTGTAACATTCACACTCAGACGAACGCACGGAGAAGCAGGTTAGGGTTCAGGATTTTGCTTGAGGATGCTTTGTCACGCGGTCTGGAGCAGCCAGGGGTTGAACCGCCAACCTTCTGATTCATGAATGAGCTCCTGTATCTCCCGCCCTTTTCTAGAATCCAGCGCATGCCTGGGTACACAGACAGTGAATGGGAGATGTGGACATAATGCTGTTTTTCAAAGCCGCTGCTGTGGCTCATTTACATACTGGGTTATGACATCAGTGAGACGGGCCTGGCACTCCCAGCTCAGCATTTTCACCATGCAGCGTTTGTGTTCTGGAAGGTGAGTCGATCTTGGTGCCTCAGCATGAGCACTTAAAGACTGAGTCAAGTCAAAGTTTATTTCTATAGCACATTTAAAATAACCCCAGCTGACCCAATTTTACACGTGCGATAAAATCACTAAACCAACAATAGATATGCAGTAAAACACAATAGAACATACATTTCAATTAGAACTAGAACTGAAAGCCATCAAGACTAAGTAGGTTTTTGGGATTGTTTTGAACATCACTGAGTGTATGCGCAGCTCTTCTATGTTAGATTAGGGGTGGATCCAGGAACGCCCAAGAGCAGTTTGCTCATAGGTCCAAACAGGAAGCAAACCGCAGGATGAGCGCATGCCCGAGCCTCATATCTGAGTTAGTGAAGCCGTGGTAAGTCTGGGTTCATGTCAGGTGTGGCTGCTGTCATGCTCTGAGTCAGACATATCTAGGGTTGTATCACTGGTTGCGGGTCTGAGCTCATGAGCCAGCCTTCTGCTCTGAAATGATTTCTTCCCCATCTCTGCAGTCACTGGCGCTTCTTTTTTCATCAGGCATGAAGCAGAAGTGCAGCTCAGCACGGCGTCAGCAGCGATCAGGGCGCAGAAGGAGTCACAATCAAAGATGGTGAGATGTGAAGTGGCATCTGTTTCCATGACAGTTGTCTGCGTCCAGCTCCCTCCACAGAAAGAAAATCCAATCCAGGGTAATTTTGAGGTGACTGGGGAATATTTCACACTGAGCCCCTTGTATCTGCTTTGTTACCCTCAGTGATAACATACCACACCCACGTACCATATATATTTTCCCCTCATAAGGGAGGTTTTCACTACTTCACTGGGGGGGTCACACCCACCGCACGCCCTGACCCCTGTAATTCAAACCTTGTGGTCGACGTTTCTTAAATATTTTGTGGATTTTATTGACTCTTCTGGTTTCCTAAGAGGAAGGCACTGGCCAAAAACTCTCTCTGATTTGTTAAATAATTTGCTCCCATCGGGATCTGAGTTTTTTATTTCTTTTTTCGCTTTAACAAATCAAGCAAAGAGGCAGCTGCTCAGATTTTCCTCTCTGGGTAAATTTGTGCTAATCAATGAAATCAGAAAATACTCGAGGTCAAAACCCCGCCAGCTCTCAGCTCATTAAGAAGCTAACACATTTATCTTTAAAAAATAAAATCTCAATTTGTTCCCCTGTGCTGATGTTAAACAGTCACGCTGACATCAGCTTATTTCCAACTCTGGGCTCACGAAATTGAAGCACAGTATGTAAACGTATGTAGTCTGACCCTTTAGTCTTTGTGGCCATATGACCATGTGATGGTATTTCCTGGCGACAAAGGATACAAAGAGTACATTTCTCTGCTTTTAACGCTCGGATGGATGAATCTGTTGGTCAGCCAGGTCACTGAACGCACCGCCGGCCTCAGTCGGACTCTGTCTGATCAATTTTTCCTTCATACCCACCAATCAGTGGATCAGCTATTTGCAGTTTGGCAGGTTCCTGTCATCCGGGGCTTCATTATCTCGTCTCCCTGCTGATTTGCATCGTGGACAGAAACGTATGAATCAATCTGTGCCCTCGTGGAAAGTTTGGCAGGCTCAGCGCCCCTGCAGCCATCTCGGCGTTTGTAAAGTTTCACTCCAAAATGAGATTTCAAGCATTTCAAAATTATGACGCCCACTCTGATTAAAAAAAAAGAAGAACCCAGATTCTGCCATGAAAGTAAAACTCATTATGGAAATACATTGAACTTATTGACTATTCATGGGATTTGCCTGCAAACGACGGGAAGTTTCCAGAAGGGTGTCTGTGGTTTTGAGATCCACAGAGGTAAATTTGTCATAAGTAATTATTTGTTTGGGTGAGTGTATTACAGTCTGTGTTATTCCAGGAAAAAATATAAACAGTAAAGTTACAGTAAATATCAGACTCTAATTTACTGACGAGGCTCCTCTTCTGCATTTTTCTAATGCAACATAATTATAGGACTGAAAGGAAATCTTTACCTTGTATTGATCTGTGGAACAGGTGAGCGCTGGTTAACTCTCACTTGCGTGTTCAGCAGGTGTGAACGTCTCTCTGTGTTTGCCCCGCGACGGACTGCTACCCTGACCTGAAACATGTATGAAGAATATGGATGAATGGGTTATTTTGTATGGATAATAAAAGAAAGATGCCATTTAATGAGCGTATTATGATGGCCTCGAGGTTTCAAAATACAAGAACAAAAAGAAAAGAACAAGTTTTGGAAAAAACCTTTGAGACAACACAAAAATACGTTGGAAGACATCATTTTGGAAACGCAACAAAATTGTGTAAAAGACAGGAACAAATCATAAAATACTTCTTTCTTAATTCTAACCTAAGCATGGATGTTTTATATTTTGTAATCAGTTGCATCAGCTTTATATTGGAGCGGTGGTAAAAATCCCACCATGATGCGGAGAAATCATCGCGTTTCTCTGAATGCTCCTGAGTTTGTTCTGCAGCTCCGGAGGAGGTATGGCACCACTGAGGGAGGCTGCTGCCATCTGGATGTGCTGCTGCCATGAAGGTCTTACATTCACATGAAAGCCAGGATCTGAGGCTGACCAGCAAAACCATGTATTGTAATGATATCAACAGTGTCAGTCGCCTCACCTGCCAGCGGTTTCAATCAGTACATTTATGTGTTTTTAAGGTTTTACATCGTCAAAATGAAATAATATGCACGGAGCTGCGAGCCACAGTCTGAATAGAGAACTCAGACGGTATGAAGAGACGGACTATTGTGAAGGAAACTCCACTTTCATATAAAGAAATCCCTCAAGAAGTGAATAAGGACAAAATGCTCTTTTTAATATCTTTTACATGCACCGACAAAACTGGTTATAAATGATTCAGTGAATACTGCAAGTCATCTCTGAGGGTACTACAACTTCTCCGCTCTCTAATACTGAACAGGCTCTGTGGCCGAGGTCCAACAAAGGACAACGACACTCATTGCCTACTCACTCGTGGTCCCTTAACAGACTCATCATTCTTGCCTGGACACATGAAGTTGTTCCTGGAGCAGAAACGAGCCTCACGATCCATCAACACCATTAACATCATCAGGTTGCCATGACCTAGCCATGATAATATCTCTACCAGAACTTTCCTAACTCTTCTGATTATGAGACTTTGCTATTGGACATTTCCAAAGTAGGAAACTCACAGGTGTAAATAATAAAATTAATGATGACTGATTTGCATTTAACGTGCTGAACTGATGGTCCAGTGCCAAACTTCAGGCTCCAGACTGTGAGACTTCAAAAAACATATGCCACATAAACTTAGGCAGGTAGTCCGGACTGTGTAGGCTGCAGTGATAATAGCGCCCACTGAATCAGGTCCTCAGGGTGACACCTGAAGGACTCAACTGGATTTTCTTCTTTGCTGGAATCCTCCAGATTTGGTTTTGCACAGTTTACTTTCATCTTTGGATTTAATTCTTTTCTTTTTGTTTCCCCTCACAGTGGCATGACTTAAGTTTTGGCAGTCATCAAACTGTGATCTTCTCACCTTTTTAGACTTTTAGACGTTTGTCTTGAGCCATGAGGTCATTTAAACAGCCATCTTTGACTGTTTCTCACTGTGCAACATGAGACTGCTGTTGCAGAGCTGCGACCAAACACATCACCGCTGTTCTTTCATGCTGGTCATCTTTCATCTTGGACATACAAACACTGCATACACTGGACGTCATGTCAAAGTCCGCCTTCGAGCCAGGAAACAGCTTTGTTACAGGATTAAGGTGAAAGGGGATTCAGTCACTGTGCTCAGTTTAAAGATTCAGTTACATTTTTCCAAAAATTTCAATCCTAATTTCCAAACACACTCCAGTGTGTACTAATGTATGTTCAGTGCACTGTGCGCTCGCAGGGCTGCCGGGCCTGTGTGACTAAACCAGCCAAATACCCAGAATTGTTTTCAGGAGGGAGCATTTCAGCATATTGTGTGTGGCTCAGCATGTTAGTGTGCGCGCTGATGTGGAATTGCTTTGGTAGAATTTGAGTATAAATACGTGACTTAATGTACAACATGGGTTTTTTTTCATGCAAAATCGATTCAACTTGCATCAGCTCACCAGAACAGCATCATTTTCATGGGAAAACTGTGCACATACACAGCCAAATTTACAATATGTGCCTGTTTCTGTGGCTCTTTGCTCAATGATGCTGGTGATGGCTTCATTCAGCAACATAAACTCACATGCTGAACACCTCTAAGAGCTCATTTAAGCTAGCGGTCTGTTAGTTCAGTCCCATTACACCCTCAAACATCTTTTTCTTTTCACTCTTTACTTTCACTTTTTGTTGTATGTGATAAAAATTTAGCTAAGCTTATAATCTTGCTGATTTTGGCTTAAATTTTTTATCCAATTTTCTTTAAAAAAAAAAAGCCAAAGCATTCACTCCAGGTAGCTCATTTAGATGTGATCGCAAATTCAATTCAATTCAATTTTATTTATATAGCGCCAAATCACAACAACAGTCGCCTCAAGGCGCTTTACATTGTAAGGTAGACCCTACAATAATACATACAGTGAAAAACCCAACAATCATATGACCCCCTATGAGCAAGCACTTTGGCGACAGTGGGAAGGAAAAACTCCCTTTTAACAGGAAAAAACCTCTGGCAGAACCAGGCTCAGGGAGGGGCGGCAATCTGCTGCGACCAGTTGGGGTGAAAGAAGGAAGACAGGATAAAACACATGCTGTGGAAGAGAGCCAGAGATTAATAACAAGTATAGCAAATGAATAGTTTGAGTCCTTAATCAAGAAAAGTAATGTTTTACACATGCGTTACTTAATCACTTGCTAGAAAATGTAATTTGTTACACAATCCGCTGCATGAGTGTTACTCTGTAAAATGATCTGAAATTACCAGTCAACTATAAAAACCAGTTCAATATACCAGCACAAACCCCCGAGGACAGAAACAAGCTCTCTTTTAGTGTTTAGGTATGAACAATAAACCAACAACACAAAGTAAAGATCAAAACCAGCCCAAAGAGACTTCAAAGTGTTCACCATGGTGATTTTCCTCCACCCATGCAGGGGAAGAAAAAATCCCCATTGTACCTGCCCTGCGTGTGGATAACTACACAACTGCTGCAACAACATTATTGTAACTGTAATGCAAGTACTGAATTTCGCACAGTAACACGCTACATTACTGTGTTACTGAAAAATGTAATGTGATTACAGGGAACTATGTATGGAAGCCGAAAGAGGACATGCATAGAAAATCTTTTTTGTGGCGTTTTCTCGAGATAACGACTTATTTATCTCGTTATCTGGAGAAAACCAGACCACGGCTATCTCGAGATAACGGGATAAATAACTCGTTATCTCGGGAAAACCAATCCTGTTATCAGGAGATGATTAAAACGTTGTTCTCGGGACAAACATTTGTCAGTTAACTGCTGAAAATGGCACATCAAGGAGCGTTGATCACTGATCAACTCATCAGACGCTATTTCAGTCGAGGTCTAACGCAAGCTGAAATTGCGATGTGTCTGTCTGTTCGAGACAATATTGAGATCAGTCCTCGTCATTTACAGCCGTATCCGTTAATAATATTTTTATCTCGTTATCTCGAGAAAACGATTCTGTTTTCTCGAGATAACGAGATAGAAATATTATTAACGGATACGGCCGTTCTCGCCTTCCGTAACTATGGGTTACAGTCTTCAGTCACAAACAGTCTGAGTTCATCTATTTTATCTATTAGCATGCAAAAACTGTTAGCCTCTGCTCAAGCTAGCCACACCTGTGTAATGTGAACCCGACTGCTCCCCCTGGTGGTGGCATGTTTTACAGACCAAATGACACACCCTCATCAGCTTAGCTTGGCTGCTAGCAAAACAATAAATTCTCACTTTATTTAATGAATTCTGCGTCCAAATCATAGCTGGTATAAAAGATGGACATAGTGACTGTGATGTCACCATGTGATGTATGAAGCTGTGAAGCCTCGAGCTGGGCGATTTTAACCTTGCTGTTTTGAAACCAATGAGCGCACCATGGATAATCGTCCTCTGACTCTGAGAATGAGCAAGTTTTACGAAACTGACTTAATGACCTGAACCTGAAGTCTGAGGCGTTTCATTTCAGATGTGGAAGCTACATCCATCTTTTACCCTGTACACAGTTAGAGCTGCTCTCATTTACTCCAACAGAAGCAGTTTAACTGGCGTGAACAGCTTTCCCTGTTCAAGGCTGTGGCTCTCCGTCCTCTCAAAACCATATATTCATGTTTAAGTTAGCTCTGCACAGAGGAGTTACATGTCTGTGCTCGATTTCCCAGCACAGTATATGAACTGAACAGTCATTGTTAACACTCGTGCCTTTCTTACTGTATCACGTCTGAAACGTCTGCCGTGAGACGCTGCTGGAGGCATGAGAGAATACGGTGGCTGCTTGTTTTTGGTCTGTAGAAAGGAGGAAAGTACCGGTCGTTTTCAGGCCCATGCAGGCCTCAGCACGGCTGAGGTGAGGCCAAGGTCGTCAGGGTGGAGGTGCTGCAGTGCCATCCATCAGCTGCCAGGGCTCCAATTATGCAGCAGAGTCCTAACCAAGCGTGAGATGTCATTACACAGATGGAGCTCTAGAGGAGAGAGAGTGAGTCTGCATCTGTTTGTCTGTCAGGCTGCATCAGTGTTCATCTATGTGTGTGTGTGTGTGTGTGTACACATTCATTATCTGAGGCAGGATAGCTGGAAACAGTCTCGTTTCTATAGTATTCTTTATGTGTGAACAGATGCTTCCAGCTGTGGGCTGGCATATGATAATCTGTGTTTCTTTTTAATGTCACCTGTGAATTGGTAACATGATGGATGAATCTACCTCTGCATTACTTACCGCGCAGTAAAGACGCTGCTCCACCAGGCTGTGCGTGCACAGTGTGTGGGCAGCTGTTGTCAACATTCAAACAGTGACGAGAGTTTGCTGTTTGGCAAACCTAAATCTCTGTGGACTTTCAGTCAGGCGTGAGCAACAGCAAAGTTAAAGCAATGCCAACAATTAGCTTGCTGACAATGAAGTTTTACGGGATTACTCTGACACGAGTAAAGTCACATTTAAAACAGTGCTCCCCACGGCTAAAACACAGTGTCTGCTTGTGATCTGTAGTGACCAGCTACACTAAATTCACTCAAGTAAAATTATACAGTTACTTTAATATTTGCAATCATTTTTTAATCTCCCCTTTTCCTCTTTTGATCATGACACAATATTAAACATTTTAAACTGTATATTTATGCATTACTTCATTATTTTACTTGTACAGCGGTAATATAAATAATTATGCATGTTTTTTGAACATGGCACCATTTAAGAAGTAGCATTTAACTGCCAAACTGCAAAGCAGAGTCATTACGGTCACACTATCTATGTACTTATTGAGATAACGTACTTTATGGACAGTACAGTATATCCTCCTGAGAACCAGCCCATTCATTTATGTCCTCTGTAATGCTCATTTGGTTTTAGTCTATATGTTTTGACTTATTTGATTTACCTTACTAAGTCCTGGTGTACTAAATGTAGGACATCGGGGGCTTTCCATTGATAGCTCACGTGTTTGGGAGGCCTCTTTCAGAAGAAGGAAATCACAAAAAAGGTTAAATAGGAAACGTCCTTTTCCCTGGGTTCTCTGGAGGATGTGGAGGTGTATATGACAGTATAAGACCTTTATGTCCACCAAAATCAAGGTGCCAAAACTACAGTTCCTCTAGTGGCCACTTGAGGCTGAGAAGATGGAAATAGCATTGAAGCCTCGAGATGAGTGTTTTCAGCATCATCATCTTGGTTTCCAAGAAAAGGATGTGACGATGTTGTGTGATGCTCATTACCTAACGACGGATAACCTCCATCTGGAACCATAGCATGACCAAGACTTACAAAACATATTTAACTTTGAATACATGATTTTTATATATAATGGGACCCAGAATGAGGGACTGAGCCATAAACTCATCAGGTAAATGTCTACAGAGGTCATATCAGAAAGCTGTTTTCCCATAAACGTCTATAGGACCTGAAGCCTTGTTGCAACTACAGCTATCACCATCTGGTGGCCTTCAGATCAAACAGTGAGTGAAGTGAAACTTAAAAATTCACGGCTCAAATTCCAGTGTCCCGGTCAAAATGTGTGTTTCTGGCTCACATCAGTTGTGTCAGAGGGCAGGAACAAATAGATGATGTCACTGTTTGGTTACAGGACTTATTAGAGGAAAGGGAACAGTAATTGTGGAGGAACACAAAAATAGTCCAGTGGAAAATTCCCCACTGCGACTCTCAGGAGGCTCTGAGGCGACCAAACGCTGAAACAGAAACACAAGATCAGAATTATCATAAAAAAAACTCGAAAAGGTTTTTACATCAGAGGAAAACACTCAGCTGTCTCCAGCATCAAACACCAAACTCCCACTTTCACCTCCTCACCAAAACCGACTCATAAACTTCTTCTAATTGCTGCTTTCAGCGTTTGAACTCGGCACCGTGAGCGCCCAGCGTCCTCATTATGAGAAGAGGTGAATTGTGGGTAGAATCTGCGGGTGGTTTGACAGCCCGCTGTGAGCGCTGATGTTTCAAAATGCGTGAAACAGGAGGAGGGAGACGAAAGAGAGGACGGTCGAGATGGAACGGAAAAAAAAAAGAGATTAGAATTGGGGAAAAAAGCTGGCGAGGGCGAGGGAAAAAAAGACGTGGGAAAGGAAGGAGATGACAGCGAGGGAATGGGGAGAGATTGAGGAAACATACGGCAAAGACAGACAGAAACAAAGAGAGGAGGAAGAGGAGGGGGGACAGGAACTTTGGGAGGGCGCGGTGGATAAAACTGAGAAGAAAACCAGGTGGAACAATAAAGGTGGTTGAAGAGAGTGGAAACAAAGTAAAGAAAAGTAGAGGCAGGGGAGGAAATCAAAAAAAGAGTGAACACCTGGTCACTTAGAAACGGCCCTGCGTGGTTTTCCAGTGATCATGTGTCTGGGAAGTTCTTATTTTGAAGTAAACTTTTATCTCAACAGTCACCAGGACATTAAAACTGCATGTGTGGGATCTTCTTCTTTCAGCTGCTTCCTTGTTTGTCAGGGGTCACCACAGCGGATCATCTCGCCCAATCACCACCATCCTCTTCTTTCACACCATGAATCTTCTCTGTGGTCCTCCTCTTCTCCTCCTGCCCAGGTGCTCTTCAGTCTTCAACGTACCCACCGTGCCTCCTCTGCACAAAACGGCATGCATGGAATAACAAGTCAGATCTGATAAAACATCCTCCTTAGAAAGAATTAGCTGACTTTGACCCCCCCAAACATAATGTTTTAAAAAGCTTTTTTCCTCCCTGATAATCCGAGCACCATGTCTCTCTTCTATAATATCAGATAAAATGATGAGGTGATGACATTTATATCCAAAAAAAAGTGGAAGGTTGCTTTTACCGTGACATCCAAATGTTCAGCAAAAAGACTTTTCTGGACATTCTGCAGAAATTCTTCCACACTCAGTGACAAAAGGGGACAGTGTGACCATGGTTCATATTTGGTCAGATAGTGACTCGGTGACACTAATCTTTATGCTTTTGTGACTGCACAGCTCTTCTGTGCTGCTGGGTTGAAAATGTGTTAGAATTTGTAGCTTTGAAGCAGATTTGAAGCACTGTCTGGTGTCTGCGTTTGTTTCCACTGGCCCGGCTTTGATTCAATATTTGGATTGTTTTTAGATTTTTATATTAGCCGCTTGTGTCCTCTTCATTGTCTCTCCCCTGCAAAATTGCTTTAAAGCTAAAGCAGAAGTGCCTGAAATGTCATTTTTCTTAGTGGCCAGCAGAGGGCGACTGCTTGGTTTGTAAAAAGAAGTTAGATTTAATTGAAATCAATCTTTTCTATCATTGGTCAGTGACTTTTGGAAACACTTTACCTATTGGTTTATGGTCTCAATCAATAGTCTCAAGTCTTTTTGAATAAAGCATGACACTCATTTGTAAAACATGATCCCAATTAGAGTAAAAAAGCAGGATAATGTAGAGTATTTTTAAGGGCAGGGCTACCTTATAATTAATACTGCACAGAGTGTCCCTCGACTTCTCAGTCAGCTCTGCTCTGCCATTTTGATGTCTAGGTTAAAACAAAAAGAGGGTGACGGCAGAAAGACTCATGGTGAGGTGCCCGTGGCTATGTCCATCTTGTGCATACAGTGGGAGAGGGCAGCAATTTAGCCGGGAGTTAAGTATTTCTTTAAATATGCAACTCTCTGCAGTGACAAATGACAAGTCACCTGTTTGGATGTACGTTATTACTCTTCAGCGCTGCTCTCAGCTCTGCATGGGTTTGAAATGGGACTGTGCGGGTACTGCGAGCTGCCTGGTGGCTGTTAAAATGCTGCTCAGGTCTGCAGCAGGCTGAGATCCAGTGAGACAGCCGGCAGCAAAAAGGCAGACAGCCTGAATCCCAAGCACACATCCTGCCTGCCTCAACGGAAAACATCTTCATCCACACAGCTCAGCTGGCAGCAGGAATTTTGCAATCAGACTTTTTTTGTTGGAGGCAAGATTATTGGAGGGAAGACAGGGCTGATGGGAAATGTGGTCTTAATTTAACCAAACGCAACCAGCAACAATGCAGAGCGGCTCTTTGTCTGCTTCCGTAAAGGCCCGTGGTGTCTGCCACAGGCCTGCATATTTCTGCATAAATTAACTGATTTTTGGCTCATTCCTCCACTCGGCATCAAGTGTTTCACATAACTTGCTTGAGGGGGACCAGATCTTCCCAGTCATATGCAGTCATATGAAGAATTATTATTTCGTAGGCGTATTGTAATTGAATAAGAGGGAAAATATCTCCGGCGCTGTGTGAATTGGAGCTTCTTCTCTATGTGAAAGTGCCGTTAAAATGAAAAAGGTGAAATATGGGGGTTTCAGACTCCACCAGTGAGACATAATAATAAATAAACAGTCTTCTTTTGAAGTCAGACTCTCTTTTGAGTTTGAATTCGACTAATCGATCACAGAGTCATTTCCTGAGGTCAGCTGGTACTCTTTTACTCATCCAGTTGGCAAATCCCATATAAGACGTGCTCTTTAAGCTGCTTCGCTTGCCCAAAGTCGACTCTTTGAATACAGCGCATGGCAGTCTTACTTGTGACAGCAAACCTTCATTTATAGTCAGTCTTTTGACTAAAACATCATCATTTAGGCATCCACATTCTTTTACTTTTAGACACACGGTTTACAAAGCATCTCATTTTCATCTACATCAAATGCAAAATGTGTCCATATGTGTGCTGTTCTCTTCCTCCCAAGCACCAACAAGACGGGGAGAGCGCAAGTTAGCTTTCCTGGGGCGGATCACTCCTCCTGCACAAGGAGATTACTTCTGCTGGATCACTTCCAAACTCGTGTCGCCCTTCTACACAACTTAATAAGTCCTGATTGGGTTTCATCTCTTCAGAATATTTTCACAGTTATCATTTTGTTTTTGTCAGAAAAAAATCGTCGTTGTGCGTCGATCCTACGAAGACCCTTTAGACTGTCGTCCACACGTTGCAGCTGTTTTCCACCATCAGCGGCTACTGACACAAGCAACTGGTCTGTGGGCTACTCTTGGGGTTTTCTCTTGAGAGAAACTGAAGTTCTAACAGAGTAAGAAGTGAAAATTAATGATTAAAACCAGTGAAAAGGTGGCAGCCACCTGGCCGAGCTGGCACCAGAGACTAGAAACCTTTTCTAGGACCGTTTCCTGTGTGCCATTCCCGCTCAGCATTCAGCAACATGCAATCAGCTTTAACGTCACTCTGAGCTCTTCACCAGCTTTGTGTTAGCATGCTGTCTTTGCGTCACGTTTTCATGACGTTCTCGTCCTTTCGTGGAATAATATTAAAGCTATCGTCCAAACCTGCGCTGCAGAAGTTTTAGATGCTCTCTTTATTTTTCTTCTCAATTTAACACAAGAACTCAAGTCAGCTGATTGTAGCACGAGTGTCCAGGAACAGAAAAGCATGTATGACTCAGGGGTGTTTGCTGACTAACTGTAACGTGTGTGTGATGTGACTGAAGCTCCTCCTTATCGTGCCGTTTCTCACTCAGTGCCATATCTGCTGTCCCTGACGGCTGATCTGTCCTGTGCTGTTAATCTCCTCATGTCTGGCTTTCCATGTACACATGTGGAAGTCGAGGAGGTCCCAGAGCAGAGCCACGCCACCAAATATAAATTACAGCAGATGGAAATGCTGATCTTATTTTGACTCGCGGCCCTTGTTGATAATTTTTTTTTGGGGGGGGTGAGGAAGTCAGCCAAATATTTCTAAATTATTCTTTTTCCGCTTTGCATATTTCCACTGACGGAGACCTCAGCGTATGTAGAGATCATCCACAGACTGTGCAGCAATTTATGTGTTAACAAAGAAAACAGACATTTATAGATGCTTTGGAGTCTGTGATTAGTTTAGATTTTTTTGTGTTGCTTTGATTTTGTGCTTTGTTGAAATCCTTTATAAGCACTAAAATGAAAGACATAAAGAAAACATCAAGCAAGGCTGTGAGTTTGGTTTCAGATCCAGTTACAGCTGCTGTGTAAATCATTGCAGAAACGCGGCATAATAAATTATTGTCATTTACTGTAGTCATGATTATAAAAAGGTATGTCCCCTGCACTTCGTGTCTTTAGAGAAGAGTAACTGAAAATAAATCACTTTTAGTCAGAATTCTTTTTATCTTAAAAACAGAAACTTGAGTGGAGTCTGTTTCTCAGGCTTCACACAGCCCAGACTACCTCCTTAAATAATCCAGGGTGCTCGGGAGAATATGGCTGTAAGCATCTATAAAATAAGGCAGGGCAGCCTGCAGATTGCCTGAGAGCCAGAACCCAGGGCAACAGAAAAGTTATACACTGAAGTTTCCAAGCAAATTAAAATCTGACAGAAGTTTCAGAAAATCCTCAAAAGAAGCTGCCGAAGGTTTTTGGTTGTTGCTGAGTGAAATCGGTTGAAACCAGGTCGCTGCACCAAAAACAAATTTGTGACTGCTTTGGTCACGAGGAGATTGCTGTGGTTGCCTGTAGTTTGCATCAAAGAGGCCAACTTCTCTGCAAACACTCGCTAACTAACCACCAGGCAGTAGTGAAACTTAATGTGATGCAAATTGGAAATGTTGCAATGATGCAAATGTTTAGCGAATAGTTCACAAGTATTTGCACAAGTCTACGTCTTCCATACAAACTATGGGCAACAGCACCAATCTTCTAGTGACCAGCAATCACAAGGAGGTTTTCTATGAAGCGCCGTACACCCCTGTGGTACCAATTTACCCTAGTGACAGCTAGCAACCGCCAGCAACCAATTTCCAACTGCTTAGAGAATGCACATTTTTCACTAGTGGCCAGAGCATGCTAGAGAGTCGCCAACTGGCATCTAGGGCTTTGTGACTGAGGATAAAATGACCAGTTTTGGAGTGGTAGTGAGAACACAACCTCCAGCTAATGACACATTTTGATATCAATGTTGCTAAAAGAATGCATTGTGATTAGTTGCGTTCATCAGTGGAAATCTGTCTATGTTAGACTGCAGTTATTTGCATACCTTTGCCAACCTGTCTGAGAGTGGCTGCAGTCAGTCAGAGTTGGACCATAATTGTTTGGAGACAAGTTGCCAGTTGTCACCCAGAGGTTGAGGTTGCCATAGGAAGAGTTGGAGCTATGCCATATTATTTTCACTCTAGTGCAGGAGTGGGCAATTAATTTTCCCGAGGGGCCACATGAGTAACGGGGACTGCTGCAGAGGGCAGCACCAATAAAATGAACTCTACTCTTCTCAATATTAATTTTACCTCTGGATAAAGGCCTCTAGTAAGAATAGATGTTATAATTAGGCAATGAAAATGTGAAATACGTTATAGTAACACCAACATTTTATCACTATTTAATCAACATTCCCAAAAACAAACTGAATGAATGTTTTAACTTAGACTACGATGACCTGGATGACTGAGAACCTTCACAGATGTTTTAACTTAAAGACTTTTAACTTACAAACAATATGCTATTGCTATATTGCTTATGGTTTAATTGCTTAATCTTTAGTTTTTATGTTCATTTTCCCATTCAGTGACAAAAATCGAGTTGGTTCTGGGCTTGAACAAGTGTATGTGAAGGACAGTCACATCAACAGCAGGAGCTCCATTCTGCATCTGAGAGCCCAGGAATGGCTTTCTTCTCTCAGGTCCCACATTCTTTATACCACTTTGCCCAGGCCGAGTTGCTTTTTCAACTGAAGCTCCAGATTTCCTGCGATGTCCTTGATCTGTCTTGTTACGGTTCACCAGGAAAGGGACACAGTTCTCAAATATTTTTTTTCTCAGGGCATATCAGTGGGGCACAGTCCACCAAACACTCTTTGATAACTTTCCATCAGAGAATGATTTACTGGCTTTTGTGATTTTGTGGGAAATCGCCAAGCTGGTCATGACTGCTTCATCCCTGAGTGTGTAAAGCTGAGTAAAATGTCCTTGTTGCTTTTGCAGCTCTCCTGGAAAAGGTTCACATGTCCACACGCGACCTGCATCAGTCAAGTTCTTGTATTCCTTTGCATGTTTAGTCTCAGAATGGCATTCAAACAAACTAAGCACACGGCTTTACCTTTAGTAAGTAAATACACTGCTCAAAAGGGAACACATTGAAAACACATCAGATGTCAATGGGAAAAAAGTCATACTCCAAATCTATATTGATATGGATTCAGTAATGTTCAGAACGAAAGGATGCCACACCATTGGATGGAAATTAAAATAATCAACCTACAGTGAGCTGAATTCAAAGACACTGAAAATCAGGAAAAAAAATGATTTTTTTGCAGGCTAGTCCAGTTTGCCAACATTTAATTGCAACAACTCAAAATGGTACTCAGTAGTTTGTCTGGACCCCACGTGCTTATAATGAGATGATGGACGATGTCCTGGAGGATCTCCTCCCAGATCTGGACCAGGGCGACACTGATTTGCTGGACAGTCTGAGGTGCAACCTGGAGGCTCAGATGGACCAGTATTAATTCCTTCTTCCTTTCATGTCGGTACACTCTCACAAAGAGGCCGTGCATTGCCGTGCATGAGGAGGAACCCAAGACCCGGTGCACCTGTGCAGGATCTCACAATGTGTCCAAGCATTTCATCCTGATACCTAATGTTATGAGTCAGGGTGCCGTTACCCATTGCCCTCCATGGGTTTACCTCCCCAGACCATCACTGACCCACCACCAAACCGGTCATGCTGAACGATGTTACAGGCAGAAGAACGTATTCCACGGCTTCTCCAGACCCTTTCACATCTGTCACATGTGCTCAGGGTGAACCTTCTCTCATCCGTGAATATCACAGGGCACCAGTAGTGGACCTGCCAATTCTTATATTCTACGGCAAATGCCAATCAAGCACCACAAAGTGAGCACAGAGCCCACTAGAGGATGTTGTACCCCCAGGCCACCCTCATGAAGTTTGTTTCTGATTGTTTGATCACACCGGTGGCCTGCTGGAGGTAATTTTATAGGACTCTGGGAGTGCCCATCCTGTTCCTCCTTGCACAAAGAAGCAGATACCGGTCCTGCTGATGGGTTAAGGACCCTCTACAGCCTTGTTCAGCTATCCTAGAGTAACTGTTTGTCTCCTGGAATCTCCTCAATGCTCTTGAGTCTGGGGCTGGAAGACAGAAAAACCTTCTGGCAATGGCACGTATTGATGTGCCATCCTGGAGGAGTTGGGTTACTTATGTAATCTCTGTAGGGTCCAGATATCACCTCATGCTTCCATTAGTGACCCTGACGCTAACCAAGTGCAAAACTAGTGAAAAAACTGTCAGAAAAGATGAGGAGGGAAAAACTGATTAACAACCTCCCTTTGCTGCTTACTGCTACTGACCAGACCAATATGTGAGGGAAAACAATGCAGTCACCTTCAAAATAAAAGGTACAAAGTTGTATTGTAATGTCCTAGAAGCTCACAAAAAACCACTAAGCCATTCTCTGATGGGGAGTTCATTAAAGACTGTTTGATATGGGACAAACTCCATACTGATTTATGTTTGAATCCTAAGTTCCCGCTGAGCTCCTCGGGGAGAATGAAAGGGCCGGATGTGGTCTGGAGAACGTCTGAGACCGCGGTCAAACATCTACCTAATCTTTTGGGCAAATGTTCTTTAACTTATTCCACTGCTCACCCTCCTGCCTTCATTATACTTCAGCATGTGACTGTTTTTTGTGTATATAAGTAAATGCATTTTCACAACTATTTCATGAACTGCCATGGGATTGTGTGTAATTCTTCAGGCTTTATAAAGCTCACTCAGAACAAATGTAGTCACTGTCGTCCTCGTAAGAAGCAAACTCTGCTTCGTGTTGAAAGCTGGTGGAAGGTCATTCTAATGTCGTGGATATACCGAAGGTCAGTGTAGCGAACGTTAACCGTGCTACCAAAGCTGCACATCGTGGCCTTGTTTACATTTACGTACAATGATGTTAAAATTTTTATTTAATGATCAACATTCATTTATTCATTACCATATTTATCCAGAAATCACAAGGCTTCTCAGTGTTGTGATGTTTCCCTTCATTTCTGGCAGCTTGAATGAATTCCTTCAGTAACATGGACAGTGCTGTCTCACTCTGTCTGTCTCTCACTTGTATTAAATGTTAATCAGCCTCCTGCAGACTCAGCTGCTCTCTCTGGATTTGTGTTTCTTAATTCAGCACCAAAGCGTCTCCTCATTCTTTATGCAGAAGTCTTAGAAAAAAAAAACCCTGCAGAGAGACAAACCGCACTCCCAAATTACAACACAGAAAGACTGACAGAGAGCTATTCTTAGAAAAAATGTGAAGTGTGTCCCCGGGGTGTTACCAGAAGAAAGGTTGAAGGGTCATCCTCCGGGGAGGTTAAATGCTGTCAGTAAATTTTATGCTAATTTTGTCCACAATTACTGTAGATTTTTGACATTTCTTCAATACAGGTGCAATATTTGCCCTGAAGTGGTGCAAGAGCAAAGGTCAGAGGGCTACACAAATCATTAAGATTCAAACCCCTAGGGTAGAAAACTATCCACATACACATTTCATGCTAATTTCAGTGCTAATAGGTGATGGGAGATTGAAACCGACCGCAATAAAAATGCAAAGACTAACTGGCATTAAAATCCATAAGAGGCAAATTAAAGCTGTATCAATAAATGTTTTTTGTGCTCGGCTGCAGAAGAGCCGTGAAGCTTCTCTGCGCTCTCGTGTGTCGCAAAGTCGCACAAGCTGTGCTTTAGTGTCGGGACGCACAAGGTGAAGCCAAGAGTGAGACAGCGCTCACTCCTAACCAAATAACATGGCATCGCATGGGGCAACGTTAAACTAAACCTTGATCCTTTACCCATCGTCCACCAACGGCACGTCGCCAGTTTGGATGTATGAACTGCTAATTTCATCCAAACCGGAGATCTTGAGCCAAGCTCATGTTTATCTTAATGGTTCGTCTTTACACTTAAACTGTGTTTCAGCTCACTGTTTAATTTAGTTTTCATGCTGTTTTGATAGATTTGGGCACCTGCTCTGTTAGGCTAAAGAAAAGAAATCCACTTCATTAGGTACACCTTGCTAGGACCCCTTTCGGCTTCAGAGTTGCTTTAATTCTTCCTGACATGGATTCAGCAAAGTGCTGGAAACGTTCCTCAGAGATTTTGATCCATATTGACATGATAGCATCGCACAGTTGCTGCACTGAACTCATTGTCATGTTCAGGAAACCGGTTTGAGATGATCTGAGTTCTGTGCCATGTTGCTGGAAGCAGAAGATGGGTTCACTGTGGTCATAAAGAGATGGACAAGGTCAGCAACAATACTCGGGAAGGCTGTGGCACTGAAATGATGCTCAGTTGGTACTAAAAGGCCCAAAGTGTGCCAGGAAAATATCCCCCACACCATTACACCAGCCTGAACAGTTGATACTGGGCAGGAAGGATCCATGCTTTTATGCTGTTTTATGCCAAATTTCTGAGTGTACCATCTGAGCGTCGCAGCAGAAATCGAGATTCAGAGTCGGAGTAGCCTCAGCTTTCTGTTCTTAGCTGACCGGAGCGGCACCCAGCATCCTAGAGTTGGTGGTGTGGAAAAATCCTGCAGGTTTTAAAATACTCAGACCAATAACACCATGCCACGTACAAAGTCTCTAAAATCACCTCTCTTCCCAATCCTGATGCTCGGTTTGAGCTTCAGCAGGTCATTTTGACCGCGTCTACATACCCTAATGGACTGACTTGCTGCCATGTGATTGCCTTGTAAAGCTGAACAGGTTTATCTAATGACGTTGCCAGGGTGTGCATGTGGTGCAGGCATGAAAGTCACTTCAGTTATGCCACAAGAAAAATAAAGAATAACTCGTGGTACAAACAAAAAGATGAAATTTTTGAATGAAATGGCACGAGAACCGGCCGCTTCACCAGCTCGTCTCTGACTGTGTCTGCTGCTTGGTGCTGAGCAGACAGTGTGCAGCAGGTTAATCAGAGCTTGTTTTCTGTAAACACCTCCTGCTGCTGGACTCAACAATCAATGTGCCTTAAAGCCAAAACCAAGAGGCTGAAATCTCCAGAGTTATTCTCTGAAATTAGATGTTGAAAGATTTTTTTAAATTGTGGTGTGAGGATAACCAGCAAGTTTGTCATCACTTAATGTTCGCAATTATTTTTGCAAATTTTTGATGTATGTAAAAAAACAGCAACAATAAATAAAGCATATATTTTTGCATCTGCTTAAGATAAGAGTCATGAAGAAAGTGTATTTCTCTGAATTCAAGCCCACTGTTTGTACACGCACACACACACACACACACACACACACACACACACACTACTGTGTGTGAGTCACAGCTCGTATGAGAAGCCCTGTCGCCACGGGGAACCGCAGTTTGATTGATGGCAGCCGCATTTACGCCATCAGCTTCCCTGTGAGAATCCAAAATGGCTGCCTGTTTCCACGGAGACAACAGACGTGCCCCCCTGCTAAGGAGATGAATGAAAATTCTCCGTCTTCCAGGAGAGCCAGACGGAGGGAGCAAAAGAAAGGGAGGTCACGGTTTTAGTCGATCTGTTTTATTGCAAAAGAAGCCGTTGTTAATGATGATGTATATGTTGGGAAGTCCTGGATGGTGTCCAGCTGTTCACAAATCCATCACCGAGCTCATGACGTCCTTCCTCTGCTCGCATGTAATGTTCTGGCATTTATGTAGTTCTGACCACTCAAGATTTAGACTACGAGTCAGATCCATACAGGATGTTATTACGTACACTTCAAGCTCTTTATCCACCTCATCCACGATCAATTCAGACTCATCACTTAACCTAACATTCAAGACTGTGGGAAAAAGCGCAGAGGAAACAGAAGCAGGCACAGGGAGAACACAGAAGCTCCACACAGAAAGGCCCCAGACTGGATTCACAGCAGGAATCTTCCTGCTGGGAAGCGACAGTGCTAAATGCTGCACACTGTGCCGCTCACAGTAACTTATAGAGTACTAAACTATGTTACACCCAATGCAAAAGATGTCTTAGCTGGTATAACCGTTCTTCAGCCAGGCTACCTGTGCTCCATCAACCTCATCAGCAACACTATAAAAGGACCAGCTCCTGCTCCGAGTCTCCGCCAGATTGTCGGCCTCCTAAGTGTGCTAATCAGGCTCTTTTGTAACTCCTTTGTGAACGTACCGTCCTGTTTCTTTGTTTCCAGTGGCTCCCTGCTGGCTGAAGAAGTGTTTTCCTCCCCTCATGAACCAGCCTGTTTCCGTTGAGCTGGTCAGTTTCCACTGAAATCCTGCTTTGGAAAAGCCGCCTCACTTCCCCGTCTGCCTGCTCACCCTCCATTGACCTCCTCCTCTCCAGGGAACAAACCAGTGGACAGACTCCCCTCTGCATAATTCCCCCCGAGATCTAAGTGAGCACTCTGGTTCAGTTTCCTTTGTGGCGAAGGACAATTCTAGCGGATTAACTGAACAGACTCGCCTGGACTAACCACTGTCTCCTCTCTCCCAGAAGACCTTCATCTGCATCCCTCGCAGCTCCCTCGGGTCCCCTTAGTGTCCCCCTCAGTGACCAATCTGCTTCTAGTGTTTGATAAAGACTTTAAAAACGTTACCAATTGTCTTTTCGGTTCTGAATATTGGTCTGACTGGCCTTTGACACCAGGCGGTTTTTTGAGCATTTATTTTCAATCCCTTATCTAAATGCATGGGGGTAGAGCCTCAGCATTAGCATGACATAAAAACAAGTCAAAAATGATTGGCTCCTCCAAGCAGAACGCTGAATAAATGTCACAATCTAACCGGAAAACATGAAAAAGTTCACGTGCCAACATACAGCTGAAAAAGCTGTAGCCCTCTCCTCTGTGCATGTGTGAGTGCAACAGCACCGCTGGCTAATAAGCTTTTTGGGAGTGAGGGTAGGGATGGGACAACCACCATCTTTGCTGTTACTGAATTTTCCAGATTTGTAGTGCAGGGTCTCGGCAACTATTGGAAATGAGACTGGATGCCCCCTGGAGTCTAGACTCTGGTGACGATGGAGATGAAGCAGTTGGAGACTTGGATGAGGCTCCCTGACCAGAGTGGGAGGAGGTCACTCGCACAATGACAGAAGAACAATGAGGTTTAAAGCACTGGGGACAGAGGTTGATTGGCTTGCAGAACGTGGCAAGAAAATTGTTGGACCAGAGTGATGACGACAGAATTGAGTCTAACAGCGTGGGCAATGCTTAAGTGATGTAAAGAGGCCAAACACCCAGCAGTGCAGGCAGAGATCTTATACAGGTGTGCTTAAGCTTCATTTGATTAGTTTTATGATGATCTGTAGTCCTCAATCCCTGATGACCAAAGGACTTTTAATACAGGTTACAAGCTATGGGCACTCAACAGACTGCCAGAAGTT
>VOQK01006505.1:7360-18575 GCA_015052645.1 Benitochromis conjunctus
AATATTCAGTTACTAAAGATAAACTGAATATCGGTTTCTTCTTCGGTCACGGGCCGACTGGAGTCTACGCCAGCTGTGACAGGACGAGAGGTACGCTCTGGACTGCAGCCAGTGTATTTGAGCCCAGAGCCTTCTGTGTAAACCAAAAGCTATACTCAACTTATTTCTTTGAAACATCATTTAAACAATTGCAAGACTATAAAAACGTTGAATCAACAAAATGTCAGGAGCAGAATGACGGTGCGATAAATGTTGTTGATTTCTTTGCGCGTCATGTTCCCAGCACTGCTTCAGTTTAACAGCTTTTTTTCAACATTTCTAATTACTTCATGCATGCCTGTAGACAGCTCGTTGTTGTGGCCGTACTGACACATACTGAAACTTATGGTTGGCTGACTGGACGGCAGACCTACATGATGAGCGGGTGTTGCTGCATCAGGAACTCCTTTAAGGCTTTCGGCACCTAACAAGTAGAAGGTGTTTTGGGAGCACAAGGGAAATCCACACAACTTTGTGGTTTCAAGGTTGTGATTCACTGTTGTGCAACGAATGTGAAGAAAATAGGAAAAAAAAAAAGTCTGTGTCACTTTTCCATAGCGCAATATGACATCATCAAATGTTTTGCTTTTGAAGAGAGTGAAAAACGTTCAATCAACAAAATGTAAGAACAATGCTCAATCTTTGGCAAAGGCAACAGTCTTCATGTAGGACCCCCTCGCTTTTAATATGACTGCCATTTGTGGCTTTTAAACGGGTTTTTCCAGTGCACTTGTGAGTATTTACTACTTCATTTGGAACCAACTGAATTTGAAGTTGGACTTTCCCAGATCTCGAGAGTTTTGGTTTTTTTTAATGAGGTTTTTGTCAAAACTTAAAAGTACAGTCAACGTAAAAACAAAGAAAATCTTCTGTCAGTACAGTTTTATAATAATAAAAAATAATAAATCTAGTTCTTATCTGTTCTTAAAGTTATGTTAATGCGACCTTAGAAGAACGCCTACATGATGTCTTGTGGCATGTTGTTATGGCATGGTGTAATACTGGCAAAGACTAAGACAAAATACAGAAGTTGTGTTTGAGAAATTAAGTGCACGCCATGATTCAGTAGCGTGTTGAACCACCTTTAGCAGCAATCATTTGAAGTAAGGGTTTACTGTGTGACTGCGTGCATGTCTCTCACATGGTGGTGGAGGAATTTTAACCCACTCGTCTTTACAGGGTTGCTTCAGTTCAGTGAGGTTTGTGGTTACTCGTTTATGCACAGCTCTCTTAAGTTCCTCCCACAGCATCTCAGTCGGTTGTGATGTGGACTTTGACTGGCCAATTTGCAGCCTGTTTATTCATTTCCGTTTTGGTCATTTGCTGCTATGCTTGGGATCATTGTCCTGTTGTGTGACCCGTTTCCAGCCAAGCTTTAGCTGTCAGACAGATGGCCTCATATTTGACCATAGATTATTTTGGTATCCCGAGGTGTTCATGGACAACTCAGTGACTGGAAGGTGGCTGCAAAACAAGCTCAAATCATTAGCCTTCCAGCGCAGTGCTAACAGGTATTAATGTTCTTATTATAGTGAAGAGGCCTTCTCCTGGCAACCCTTCCAAACAAGCCATATTCCTTCTGTCTTTTTCTAACTGTACTTTAATATTTAACAGCTTAACCGAGCACACACACCTGAATGCTGCAGACCAGCAAACAGCCAGAACTTCTGCTTTCATAGAAAACAAATTAATCGACTACATTTGTAGATTTACTGATTTTGAGACCAGATTATCTCTTGTTAAGTCCTGATACATAAAACCTTAGAAATGAAAGACGGTCTACTTTTTATCTTGACTGTTGACTGAAAATTCAATAGGTAATAATTAATTTTTATTAGCTGCATTAGGAGACATGGCTGTCTCGTAACATTGTGCAAATGCACTGAAGCACAAGATTCATTCATATCGAGAAATTACAGCCTTCAAAATTAAAAATGAAAACTATAAAAAAAATGTCTATATTGAGACTAAACCAACAATACTTTTCCATTACTTATTAGCAAAGGAAGTATGGTAGAGTAGTGAAATAGAAAGCAATATATCTTTAAATATTTAAATAATTGCCAATATGACAGATAATAGTAGGAAAAAAAAAGTGAAACCTCCAGAAGCCACATCCTGAGACTGAGCCCACGGGTTTACTTTTAAGGGCACGGCAGAACAGCTCACACACGCGGGCAGCAGTTGAATAAATCTGTGGCTTCTATATTTTTAAACAATTTGTTTGTGTGTTGTGGAAAAAGCTCACTGTGATAAAATTATGCCCTTCAGTGTGGGGTCTAACCAACGTCAGAGGAGTTTCCTGTGGGGAGACCTCATGACAACTGACTTTCCGTTATGGAGGTGAAATGTTCATGTACACTCAGCTCTTACTGAATATTTAGCGTTTGTTTTCCATTTTTAAGCAATGGGACAGACTTCTGAGATAAACAGAAAATTAGCAGCAAGAGCTACGACAATGATTAACGGACAAATGGAAACATTTAAAGGAAATATTGCTGGTGACGTTCAAAGTTCAATGCTTTTTTTTACATCTGCAGAGACGGTGATGAGACTACAGACTGAAAGCTAAAAGCTTTTTCCTCTTTTGTACATGAAGTTTAGTTTGATCAAAACACAGTGAAAAGTGTATAAAACATAAACTTATATAGCATATTAAACTATTTCTAAGTGGTTTTGCCAATAACTTTGTGCTTTCCTTGTCTCAGCAAATACTTATTTTTCAAAATCCTGTCAAATAAAGTGCACAGTAAATGACTGATTTGAGGATTATAACGGTTTTCTACCACATCTAATTGTCATGAACCCAGTCGCACATTCATTCATTCACCTTTCATTCATTCAGCACCTTTTATCTGTGACTGAGCGCTTGTATGTGACTTCACTCACACTGGTCACACACTGGCCCAGAAGCTTTCCCCATCATACCCATGATACCCCATGACATATGAACTAGAGGTGCCCGGGGACTGAGCCACTGACAGTGGTAGACAGCCCGCTCCTCTGTCTGAGCCCCAGCCGCCAACACGGTTCCTCAGGGATCGCTAATAGGTCCTCTGTTTTTTTAACATGACCTAGTTTCCTTTTCTTTCGTGCTATAATTTGTGATGAGATTTTTGATAAGCAAACACGATCTATTTAACACTTTGTTAGCAGGTGGCTAGCAGCAATGTGCTGTTTACCACTACCAGCTCGCCCCGTGTTTCATGGCGAACAGCTGGAATAGGTTTCAGCCGCCTGGCAATTTGATAAAATGTTAAGAAATGAACGCATGGACGTTTTAATGATGTTTTTCAGTTTGAGGAGTAAAACTTGAAGATGATTTCACATAGAGTTCAAGTATTTTTAAATATAATAAATATCTACCTTCTTTTATAAGAAATAAGATTCAAATTGTAGGAATATTTGGTGGATCCAGCTCTTACAGACAACAGGAGACTCCACAGTGTTAATCGGTATGCACAAGGTAATAAACACGTGTTGCCATGGTCTGAGTATTTTAAAAGGTTTTATATATGAAAAGTGCAGCATACTTTCACATGACATATAACTGGATATAAAACACATCCTGCTAAAATACACTGACAGAATTTTCTTCCTTATTTTTTTGTGAAGTAAATTCTGGAGTTTGTCAGGGACTGATAATAGGTCCTCTGTTTCTATTCATCTTTCGTTCTTTCTCGCACTATTAATTTCTTTCTTTTTCTTATGTGCTGCTTTACAACATGTTGTTTCCTCATTTACAACGTGCTAAGCAAACTAGCCTGACAGTTTTTAAAGTCCTTATCTTGTTTTGTTGTGAGGTTTGTCCTCGGACTTATCGCGTGTGTTTTGGGGTTTCTGTCCATGAACCAAAAAAAATGATTTGAAAACAACATCGTGAGAAGAGTAAAAGTGATAAGAGCTTTTTTTTTTTTAACTTTTTCAAATAGAATAAAGGTTAACTGAACCAGATAATCTGAACACTACTGATCGTGAAGATGATTTTTGCTGGCAATGGGAGGTTGGCGGGAGTTTGGACTTGTCCTGCTTTGAGTATGTTTGATTGAATTGAAAATATAAAAGCTTTAGAACCACATTGACACTTTGGGCTCCTTATAATGATTGTAAATTTGTTTCTTTGCAGCTTCTGGTGTAGCATGGCATACTGTCCTGCTGGGTGAGTTGTTAGGTTGTTTACCAGCTGATGATCTGTGGTTTTATCTGTTGCAGTCTAAAACTAAAACCGCTGCTTTAGATTTAAAAGTTCAGTGACAAAAACTTACTACAAAATCAAACTGGGGACAAACTATGATGCAACACGCAAGAAATAGTCAGTTTTAACTTATAAAATAATTTTAGTTTGGATTAAAACTGAAGCTGGTGATTTTTTTTGGCTGATGTAACAAATTTAGGTTTTAAATGCTTAGATTTGTCTGCATCAGGCCAACCGAGGATATACTGATGAAGCATTAAGGCGAGGTATGCACTTATATAAACCTTTATAACTTTATCAAGTTGCAACCTTTTCTTTCATTACTGCTTAATGCATTAAAATATTCTGCGTGAACAACTCAGAAGCTTCCTGATGAGAACCAGCAAATATTAAAGTCTATAAAAATATAAAACTCATGTCGTTGTGTTGGCATTGAAGCTATCTGTAATTTTTGCACACTGTCATTAATAAGTGTGCGATTGTTCTTTATTTGTACAGTTCTGCTCACAGAGTCGCTCTCTGCCTCCCTCCACTCGTCTTTTGAGTGCGATTCATTTACTAAGAAACACACAAAACTAAACTTAAAGATGGCTTTCACCGACAGTTAAACTATTTCTTTTTAACAGAATGAGCTGCAGTAATGTTGTCAAGCTGAATAATTTTGACCCTGACAGTCACATAGTCAAACTCTGATATCGTGACAGCTCTGTACATCTACCATTTAAAACATCTAGGCTCTCAGAATTACTCGGCTTGTTCAGAGAGGGTCATTTGATTGTTGGGGTTTTGTCTTTATTATTGTAGCTTCTTTACCTTACAGTACAGGACCGTGAGCCGACTGTTGTTGTGATTTGTCACTGTATAAATGAAACTGAATTGAATTGAATTAGGAGAGCCTGAGGTAACTGGGATTACTCAAGGAACTTTGGTCAATTTTTCTAACGATGCTTCAACGTCTGCTTTTCAACAAACACTTACTGGAGGGGAAAAAAAGAGTTTCTTATTAAAATTGTTCCCAAAAGATGTGCCACTGAACATCTGTGTTTATGTTCTGCTTCAGATTTTAATCATTTGTTTCATTTTAGCTGTTTGTAATACAATATGAATGAATTTATATTGTATTATATCCATGCTCCAAGGTTTTAAAGTATGAGCGTGGAAGACTCAGCTTGCTCAGATGATCTCAGAAGTTAGCTGTCGTGATAAGGTCTCAGTAGCTCTGCTAAATGAGCAGGGACCTGTCCATGTAGAGCTAATCAGTTTGCATTGATTGTGGTACATATTTACCCAGACTTTTATTTTTATATATATATATATATAAGTAAGTATATATATAAATATATATATATATAAAACCCTGCTGACCACCTTCAGCGGGGTCGCCTGCTCATCCAATTGAGCGAAACTGGCGCCCAGTTAGTTTTGATAGCAAGTAGCATGGCTGACCATTTTATTATGTTTATTTTAGTCCAAAGTATAAAAATTTCAAAAAGAAATCTCAATATTTTCTATGTACTATAGATCACATATGCAAATATGTTTAAATATACATACACTATATGGACTAAAGTATTGGGCCGCACCTCTTAATTTTTGAATTGAGGTTTGAATTGAGGTTCTCAAAGCCACAGACATATAAAAATCTGAATCAGAATATTTTATTAATCCTTAAGGAAATTATGTAATCATGCACCTAGCCATTCAGTCTGTCATTAGAAACGTCACTGTATTCGAGTGTGGTACTGTAATAGGACGTGACTGTTGCAACAAATCAGTAGCTTTAAGTGGTATTAATGCGAGGCTGAATGATTTATAAACCACAGCAACCCAGACACAAAATAGCACATCGTGTAGAGTTACAACACAGGCTCGCTGAGACGCATCACGCAGAGTCACCAACGCTTTGCTGTCTCAATACTGATTGTTATGTTATGGTATGTTAGCTACTCCTGTGGGTGTAATGTGTCAATTTTGTTAAGGCCTATGTTCTCGGGTTCAGAACTTTAAGGATGATAATAACAGGGCAAAGCTATCGCTCATTTGGTTGAGCTGGAGACTCTCATGACTTACTGGAGGGGCTGCACAAGCAGGTGCCTGGGTTTGAGCCTGCCCCAGACCATTTCCTGCACATCGTCAACCCTTCAAAAGTACACACACACTCTCCCTGCCTTCCTGTCTACTCTTTGTGCTTTCTTATCAAAAATAAACTCTTACACCACACAAAGTGATTTCTTAAAGAACGTTTTGGAGGAGGGGGCGGTCCTTGAAGAACATTTTTGAATAGAAAAGACTTCTCCTGCTTCTAAGAGTGAATATTTTACCACTTGATTTAAAATCCTGCTGCGTAATCGATTGGAAAGAGCATTTAGACTCTCAGTTTACTGCAATAACAGAGAACGCAGAGTAATTCTGAATCCATTAAAGACCTGGCTACAGCTGCAAATGTTTCTGCATGTGTGCATTTGTGTGTGTGTTCCTTTACCAGGAGGGTGTAGTATCCATTGTGCGACTGCAGCAGTCTGTAGGTGTACACCACCTTCTTTTTACTGAAAGAAAAGGAGATGTATGCTGCTGTTAGATGACATTAGAAGAAGTAAGCTTAAGGAGGAATTGTTTCTTTTAGCCATATGTTTGTTCACACAAACTAAAAGAGGAAGAAGAACATGAACTGGTCACACGACTTTTTCTTAGTTTGAATTTTCTTATCAGTAATCAGCATCACTAACAGCTTCCTTAACAACTAATGCACAAAGAGAAAATGTTGGCAGTGCACAAAAAAACAAGTTACATTTTTACTTGTACGTTAACACTACGTGTCTGTCATGAAACAAAGATGCAGAAGCAGCAACAAGCTAGAGTGGAACCTTACTTGACCACAGCTGATATTGTGGCATTTGTGTAGGTGTACACTTCCTAGAATAATAATACCTACGAAAAAACTTTCTTATCATGATATTTATAGAATATAATCTGCTTAGATCAATGGAACATCTTTTATGAATATTAAATACTTCCTGCTGTCAACACAGTAAAGGTTCGGAAAAACCTGTGTGCACACTGCTGTATCAGCAGAAAAGATCTGGTTACGTTTCTTCCATTATTGCTTTTATTCAATGGACTTTCTTAACAAAGCTCATTAAAACTAAATTCCCTGGTTTATTATATTAACATGCTCTCCTCCCCCGGTATGCTCACTACAGAGGATTTTAGGTCACTGTATTCACCTCAGTCCTCACTGCCCAAAAGCTTCACATCCATATGAGGTTTGTAGAAACAGAAAGAGAGCAAGCTTTGGATTTGATTTGAGGGAGCACATTTATTTTGTTTAGTCCTCCTAAGCCAAAGTCCCATTAGAGTCCTCTTTTCCTCATCGCGCTCTTCTCAGAATTAAAGTAATTTAACTTAAAAAGTCTCATATCTATCATAAATCTGCAGACAGGCCCACCAGAAGGATGGTTACAAGGTTAGACCATCTGACAACCTGCTGTGAATGATACCATAGACTATATCATGCTTCATATTCTAATGATACAATAGAATGTCTTTACCTATGAAGCTGTTAAAAGAAAGAATTTTTGATAAAGGGAAGCCTGGTGTATGGAGCCTAACTCCGTGCTGCAGAGTACTCACTAGACACAAAGACACATGGCTCCCTGGATGGTCTCGCTGTCTCGGAGCAGGTAAGCGCCATCCTTGTTCTTCTTTCCCAGCAAATCCTCACACTCCTTCCTAGTAATGGCGCCATGGTAGCAGGCAGGCAGAGCTGCTGCCATGGTGAAGAGAAGCCAGCAGACGACCGACTGACATGAACAAGCCAAAACACCTCTCAGAAACTTCTGCTTTCTTAAAACAGCCTCATTTCCAAGAACAGTTTCTCTGACTCTCCGAGTTCCCTTTGAGAGTGCACAGTGAGATGAAAGAGGTGAGCAGGGAGAGGTCAGTGCGCAGCGCTTGGAGGCACTGAGCAGAATGAGAAGGGAGATGAAAACCGCTCATACTAAGGCAGTTTCACAGGAAGTGTGTAAGCATGTGTGCGAACACGGGTGAGAGAGAAAGTAACATCTATGATCTCACCATCACATATGTTCAGGTATGAATAGGGGATAACTTTAAATGTTTAAAGCAGAAGAACCTGAGAGAGGTGAGAACAGGAAGTTAAAGAAAGATGTTACTGACCAGTAAGCAGACAATGTGTAAAGTTTAAAACCACACACTGCTGCTTACAAGGTTAGACTGTCTGGCTCCCGGCTATGAATTACAAACTACTCTATATAATAGTTTATATTCTAATGATGCCATAGAGCGTCTGTAAAACTATTTAAAAACATTTTTGATAAAGGGAGGTCTCCCTCAGGATTCAGAGCAGAAGCTGTTTTACTGTCAAAACAGATTCGCAGGCTTCCTGGTTTTTATTTATTTTATTTATTATTCATTCATTTATGTATTTATTTTGCATAATTATAAAAAAATGAATCTGTTTTTAAAATGATTATTTCATTTAAGGGGGAACAACGTGTACAAACCTACCTGGCCCTATGGGGGTCCATTTTTTCCTTACAACTAGTGGTTGCCAGATGGTTGCAGACCAGTCTTTAGCCCTGTGTGGCTGAGGCCTCATTGTTACAAACAAGGCAGGCAAGTTAAAGTCATGTGGTAGATCAGGTCTTCCTTAAGGTCAGCACGAAGCTAGTGTCTTTTTGTTTGTTCTATTTATGCCATCTTGTACTGTTACAACTTATTTACACTTGTAAGTAGCTTTGGCATACCAACTACATTTTATTCCGGGGCCGTTTTTGATATGGGGGATAAAAAAGATTATTTTTGAACTGTTAATTTTAAACAAATCAACAATTAAAAAGCCGTCTAGGGCAAAAACAAAACTTTGTACAATTCCAACGAGCTTGAAAGTCCATATGGTATGATCACATTCATTCTTCAGCACAGCCTGAACTCTCTGAGGCAACTTTCTGGTCATTCCTTTATGAAGTCTTTAGGAATAGTGCCCCAGACATGCAGATATGCTTTTACTGCATTGGAAGTGTGTTTCGGATCATTGTATTCCTGAAAAGTGGACTTTCCTGTGTCCATAATTCCATCCGTTTTGACTAGATCCCAAACTCAGCTGCCTTGAAATGCAGCCTTAGATCATGACAGAGCAGACCCAAACCCAAACGCCAGTTAGCAGAAGAACAACAGTGGAGCTCTGCCACAGAGGAAACTACAGAGGAAGTTACAGAAGTCTAAAAGAGGAATATAGTTTGTATAAAAAGCTGTATCGGTCCTATTTGTGTTGAAGGATGGAGCCACAAGGGGGTCTGTGGGCGCTTGGTGACAAACCTAGAGTTGGTGAGAGCAGCAGACAGCGAGTGGGCAGCCTGGTAATCAGGCTCATTTGACTAGCTACTAAGATCGCATGGTGAAGTGGACAGGTTTGGTTTGAGGTTTCCACAGACAGAGGACAAAAATGTTTCCAAGGCGACAAAGTTTCCAAGAGCGCTGCTGCAGGTAACTCGGAGAGGTGAGGAGAGATGGCGTTACTACGAAGAGGAGATTGCAAACAATAATTACCACAGGTGGCCCAATGTTCACCATAATGGCAACAATGATCTGGCAAAGAACTGCTGTAACCTCCATCTGTGATGAACCCAGGGCCGACGGAAGAGGAGCAAACCAGGAGAAGGGAGAATTATTGCTCAAGAGCACTTTAAAAAGTTACACCAGTCTGGCTCCTTCTAAGCAAAATGTAAAGACATCAGGGGAGATTTAAATGTAATGCTGTTACAGATAAAATTAAATAAAGATAAAAAATAATGATCAAAGTATGTCCTCTCTTCCTGTCTCACCCTCTAGTTTACACGTAAATAAAATTTCTTCAGGGATGTAATCTCTTTAGAGGAAACTAAAAGCTTTGATTAGATATGGAGCTTATTTTCATGCTGCTCATTCAACTTAGTTCTTCCATAAAATTACACGAGCATTATAAAGAACACCTTGAAAGAATAACACACTATATACAGTAGCAGGTGCTCTGCAGCCCTGCACAACACGTGAGTATGGATCAGTTATGTTAAACGTGTTAACCAAAGTACAAAGTCGGTGTGTTTCCTCCACCCGCTGAGTGTTTGTGCTGTACTGCACTCAAACAGAGTAATGTTAAGGTGGTTCTGTCATAATTAATGCTGAACTAATGATTAAAAATACCTTATTACATATTAGGTATGAAGTGCAAATACTCATACTACACAAGACTTTAAATATCACAAGTTAACTCAAACCATTTTTATTTGTACTGCATGCTACCTCTTTTGATCTTTCTAAGGTTTTCTCATTTTTGTGTGACTCCCTGCAAACAAGCAAAAATAGTAAAAATAGCAAAAATTCTCGCCTCCCTGACTCTCTGCAGGTCTGGTCTGGTTCATCCCCTGGTTGGATGCCATACAGAAAGTAGACCTGCACACCGTGTCTTTTAATATCTGGCCACAAGAGGTCAGCAGCATCCTCTGATCACTAAAAGCAAGCAGGCACTGAAAAGTTTCCACCTGGCCTGCTCAGAATCAGCTGCTTTTCTTTCACAATAACAGTCTGAAGCCAAACGGTTTGATCAGAACATCATGCTAAATGTTTCTTATGGTTAACTAGATTGAAAATATTTTTATTACAGTCCTGGCAGGATGGCCAAAACCCCCTTTGATATGTAGGAAAAACCCTGATCTGTTGATCAACCTGTAGGCCAAATCCAGGATTCTGCTTGAGTTCTTCGGTCTGTTTATATTTGTTTCTGCACATTGCCTTAATGTTTTTCTCTGTGCCTTCGGCTGTCCTCAGGTCTTGACTGCGGCTGCAGTGCCGTTAAAGGTGGACGCTGTTGTGTTTTTCTGGGTGGTAGACCCCTTCATGTGGTTGATGCACATTGATGCCATGTCCTTGCTCGCCCAGACGACTCTGACGACCATGATAGGTGCTCACACTCTGGAAGATGTG
>VOQK01006506.1:3323-14621 GCA_015052645.1 Benitochromis conjunctus
TTTTTTTCTTACTGCAATGGTGGCGAAGGCTGAAATGATTCCTATCCTGAGCTTGACTGGGAAGCTCAGGTAGCTCTTTAGGATGGGACCACAGGGCTGCCAAGAATATAAAGGTGAAGAATCAACATAAATACAAACACTTCTGTTGGTGTACATAAGTAAAATTTTGCTTTGCATTTATTGAAACCTGAAATCTCAACTTCTGTTTGTTTATATAACTAAACAACATTATAAAAGATTAACTGAATTAAGGAATAGAAAGACTAAACCAGACTACCACCTGATCAAAGATGTACAGGGAGAGGACAGAAAATGTAAAATTAAGAGTATAATAGAAAATTGTAAAATAGAACGAAACATAAGAAAAAAGAATCAGGAAAACTGGTAAAGGAGAGCAAGAAAAAAGGAAAAATAACCAGAGAAATTGAGAAAACACTGGAGAACTGTAGAAAGAAAGATGTTGAGGAAATAGTAGAACTGCCTGAAAATTAATGATAGAAGGCAAGAAAAAAAACCCCAAAACAAATATTTACCTTGGAGTGCACAAACTGCACTCTAGAGTTACTGTCCACCCTCACACAGGGCTCATATGAGCTGGAATTACCAGGCTGAGAGCTGTGGGCAAAAAGAGTAAGCCAAAATTTAAGAGCCAAGACAATCCATCCATCCATCCATCCATCCATCCATCCATCCTTATCAGATGCCCGACTGGCTGTCGACCGTCTGTCGATCTCTCCACTTGGGGCAGGAACTCGTCCCTGACCCGGAGTGGGCACGCCACCCTTTTCTGGCTGAGGACCAAGGCCTCGGATTTGGAGGCGCTGATTCTCATTCCCACCACTTCACACATGGTTGCGAACCATTCCAGTGCAAGCTGGAGGCCATCACCCAATGAAGCCAACAGAACCACATCATCTGCAAAAAGCAGAGATGAGATTCTGAGACCACCCAAGTGAAAGCCTTCCGCCTGTTGGCTATGCCTAGAAATTCTGTCCATAAAAATTACAAACAGAATCGATGGAGTATAGGGTGTCTGGGTCAGACACCCCATACTCCCGAAGCACCTCCCACAGGACACTCCAAGGAACATGGTCGAATGCCTTCTCCAAGTCCACAAAACACATGTAGACTGATTAGGGTCAAACTCCCATGCACCCTCAAGTATCCTTGAGAGGATAAAATCAGCAATGCTCCACCTGCACTACACACAGTGCAGGTAGAGCACCACTTTCCCCTCTTGAGTTGCCTGACGGTTTGCCAGAGTCTCTTCGAGGCAGTCCGAAAGTCTTTTTCCATGGCCTCTCCAAACTCCTCCCACACCCGAGGTTTTGCTTCAGCCACTGCCTGAGCCGCGTTCCACTTGGCCTGTCGGTACCTATCAGCTGCCTCTGATGTCCCACAGGCTAACCAAGCCCGCTAGGACTCCTTCTTCAGCCTGGTGGCTCACTTCACCTCTGGTGTCCACTATTTGGCTGAGGTATTCCCACCACGACAGGTACCAACCACCCTGGGGTCACAGCTCAGTGCAGTGGCTTTGGCAATGGAGGTGCTGAACATGGTCCATTTGGACTCAATGTCCCCAGTCTCCCTTGGAATGCTGTTGAAGCTCTGCTGGAGGTGCGCGTTGAAGATCTCGCGGATCGGGGCCTCTGGCAGGCATTCCCAGTGCACCCTCACTATACGTTCAGGTGCGCCAGGTCTGTCCAGCATCCTCCCCTGCCACCTGATCCAACTCACTACCAGGTGTTGATCAGTTGACAGCTCAGCCCCTCTCTTTATCTGAGTGTAAAGAGGTCGGGCCCCATAGACTAAGGTCCAGCCACCAGACACTCTTTGCCATGGGAGACCCTCCCAGGGGGCAAAAGCTCCCAGACAGCATTGCCCCTGGGATCCCTGGGAAACACATTTGCATAGGGGGCAACACAACCCAAATAAAGAAATTAGTTAATTAATTAATTAAAACAAAACAAAGAAAAAAAACCCACTATAGTGCTATGAAATATCTATTAATTCTACTTCCACACAGTTCTCACACTTTGACAAAAAAATTAAAAAGAAAAACTGTAACACTTCCACATATGTTATTTTATTACTATTTTACCCTTCCAGAAATCCTCCTCCAGAAAAAGGTTCAAAACTCAAGTGAATCAAAAAAAAAAATCTCAAACTCAAATTGTTTAAAAACAGATGGACCCTCTTGCTCTGAGGCAAAAATGCTAATCGCTAATCACTGAGTCATCATGCTGTTTAAATGTGCAAGCCTGAGATAATTTTCTTGAAATCAGTGGTTTAATCTACAAATTGTTGATAGTCCTAAAATCTCTTCACAAGACAGAAAGCTTTTCTTCAAATCTATATTTTTTTCTCAAACTAAAATCCTGTCTACATTTAACTAGAAAAGAAAACAATTAAAAAATATATTAAACTTAAATATTCAATTCAATTTTATTTATACAGAACCTTAAGGTGCTTTATATTGTAAGGTAGACCCAGGGTCTACCTTACAATATAAGCTCAAAAACAGCTCAAAAGTCAAGAAAATTACACATTTTCTAAACTTATGAAATAAAAATTATGTAAAAAATTAGATCGAAAATGACTCTACAATTCAACGTTCAGCTAATCTATGTAAAATCATGTCTTCACATACCTCAACTCCCTGTTAGAGGTGGTTAAAGGAGGTGTGCAGAAACAGGAAACAGGAAGTTGATTCTCCCAGTCTTCAAATTTCCTCAAACCACAACAGGAGTCCTTGAAAACACACAAATATTATCATTAGTTATAACTCAAGGTGATCCTTAGTGTTGGTGTTGGATTACTCATTCAGCTCATTTCTATATATCAGTTATATATATAAGTGTATAAAATTAAGCAATGGTTGTTGCTATGATAGTAGGAAAAAAAGAGTTATCACTGGAGGCAGTAACTAAAAACCAAAAAGTTAAATCACTTTTTTATTTTCTTTATCCTTGTTTATTTCTTTGTTTCACTTACCGACGTCTGAAGCTTATTTAATTCTTTCTGGATGTCATCAGCTGCTTTGTGTAGGGGTGTTACATTTAGAAACAACTCATCCACAGCAAAGTCCATCTACAGAAAATAATATAAACCTTTGAAGAGTTTCACACAAAGACAAACACAAGCAGAGTTTTAAGAGTAATTAACTTTCATCTGTATTACTTTCTTATTTAGTCAGGTTAGTCCACCCAAAAGTATATGTGTGCTCTTGAAGATAACGGTTTCATATTTCATAGTCATTTCATACCTCCAGGGGGCACTGGTGACAAGTAAGCAAGGACTGTATAAAAATACAGTAAAGAGAAAAGGTCAGGTAATTACCTGAGCTTGAACCTGAACCAGCGGTGAGGCAACGATCATTAGTGCCACAAACTCCACAAATGTCAGAGCAGAAAACTGGAAAAGATAACAGGTTAATTCCACTCCTCTAGTGTGTCTGTGTTTGTACTTGTATGTGTACCTTTGTGGGGACCACTTTGAACTAATAACCTTTGTAGTGAGGATATTTTTGGAATATAGGGGCATTTGGGCCAGCCTCATTTAGGGACAGCAGCTTCAAACTTTGTTTTAGAATTTAGGTTAAAATCAGGCTTTGGTGTGTATGCAATTAGAGTCTAGGGGTTGGGAATGCTTGTATCAGCTAGGATCCTCACAAAGATGCTATATCTGAACAAACGCATCTATGAATTTGTATTACTCACCACCAACAGCAAAGATTTGTAGTCCAAAGAGGCAGCAGATATGCCCAGAACAGACAAAACCATTGTGAGTGGACCAAACACCTGCAGGACCAGTAAACCATTACTACTGGACAGCTGGTCAAACAACTGAAAGAGAGAAAGTAAGATAAGAAAGATATTTTATTCAGGTTAAACAAAAGGAATAAATAACAAATAACTTGAATATGCAGGACAGCATCTGAGATCATTTCTAATGAGGCAGTGAACAGTATATGGATCGGCAGAAGGTCGATCTTTTAGGTCTCGTGTCAGGTCTTTGCTGAATTTTTTTCCTATTTAGGACATGACTTTGAGATACCATTCATCTGCTGTTGTTAGTCTTTAGGCCTGCCACTTCTTTCGTCCACTACTTGTCCAGTTTTCTTAGATATTTTAAGGACACCTAGCACACCATGTTGAGATATGCCAAGTTTTCAGCTCTCTGGGAATCACCTTGTTGGTGCAGAAAGTATTATTTTATGTCTGTAAAACTGTGACATCTTTGACAATTTTATAGATTCAACTAAAGAAATGGGAAAAGTGATGTGTTTGTGACACACTTCAGGTAAAGCGCCTGAAGATGCTACTGAAAATTTATTGGTGAAGTTGACTGTTATGTATACGCACAACACTAGTTCATTGTATGAGTTAGGTGCCTTTTTGGGCTTGAATGATTAATAAGTTGGTGTTCAGTGGCTAAACAAAGAAAAAAAAAGTCCTCTAAAAGTGGTTAAGTATATAGGCTGGACTGAAAGTGAGGATAAAGCAGCCAATGTCCAAAGAAAAACTTTGAAAGATCTTCAGAAATCCTGGAAAACTATATTAAAGACCACTCTAACAATGTCAAGAAGGTCTGGCTACTTGGAAGCAAAATATAACCAAATGATGGGTGATGGGTAATACAGTAATGTAAATACAGTAAAGTAGAATAAATATAAATTCAACTAAAACTATTTAGCAATAATATAAAAGATAAAGTATCTCAGAATGAAAATGTTTAAAATAACTACTAAATGCAGTAACTAATAACAGCACAGCAATACACAATGACATTAAAGTTACTCAGTATGAGAGTGTATTTATTCAAATCTGCTTTTAATTAACCATAGTCTGTTGTTAGCAAAAAATAGAAAGTACTTTGGAAATTATACATGCTGGCTAGTGTGAGTGATGGTTAGTATTTCTACAAAGAGAGTGGCAAAAGTTATATACCTGTATATATCCTATGGTGTCTCCTGAGGAAACTGTATGAAGTCTTCAGTAAACAGTCTCACTGTGTGATGACACTAGACATTTTTAGTCTGCTTCCTATCAGTGCTACAGTCCAAGCTACATTAGCCGCCCAACAAAAATCACATCTCTGACTAAAGTGGCAGCCTCACAGTTGCATTGTGGATAATGTACGCACCAGAATTTGACAAGAGAGTAGAAGTTGTGTCATAAAATGTCAACTGTGATTCTGACAATAATAAACCAATATAAAGTCAAATTAGAGCTGTTTCACTACATAGTTGATTCTTTTGTAACAAAAGTGTAGTGAAAAAAATCCCATTTTACCTCTGCGACAGGTATATCATCAATGGAGGAAAAAGCAGCACCAATCATCACAAACCCAGACACCTGGATAATAAAAATGAATAAAGAATAAAAACAGTAAAAGGCAATGACTCAAACTGCTTTAGACAAAAGTGGCTGTCGGTTGGGTTCACAGATCAGGTCAAGTCTCATTAGAAACATTCCTGTGAAACGCCTTCTCTTCCCCAGAGAGACTGTGACAGCTTTATATCACAAATGTAATCTGTCTCACAGTCAGCAAGTTGAAACTTTCCAAAATAGTCCAGCTGCACCTTAAACTCTCATTGTTTCTTTCACTTCCAAGTTCCCAGCCTCTGTTGGCTGATTTAGTGAATATTCTCTATGCGGCTTGTCTTACATACTTTAACTAAACAGAACAAAACGGTAAAAAAAACACTCACACAGCTATAAGTTCCTGAGTTTGAGCCCAGCACTCGCAACCACAGAGACTCAAAATGTAAAAGAAAAAATGTAAAAAAGAAAAATTGATGTATATATATCCAAAACAGCAAAGTGACCGTGTGTGTGTACTGAAATGAAAATCTAAAATGAAATCCAAGTAATAAAATTATCCAAAACAAAAATGCTGCAAATGCATCTGACTATTTTTCAAAGTGATTCTGGTTTCATGAGTGATGATAACAACAAAGACGTGAAAGTCACTTGTGATTTAAATCTGGGCTGAACTGGAACATATAAAAATGAACATAATCAGCTGATAAAGAGTGCACGCTCAACAAAGCAGCCACAACAGGAAACAGGAAAGAAATACCCATGTTGGAGCGTTTGAAAAATAATATCTACTTATTGCATAGCTGGTAACAAAAGCTGCTGTAATCATACAGCAGATTGTCATTGTAAGCATTAAATTTGAATGCTGGTGGTGAAGAGAAGAGAAGAGAGACTCAAGGCAAAGGGGGGAAACAAGTTTTCTATCTAGATTTTATTTAAGATTAATTTTTTTATTTTATGGGGGGGGGTTAAAAATGTATGAACTTGCTGTATAAGGAGTTATAATGTAATGTGGAATGTGGGACTGTTCTCTGGTGGATAATAGCTATACAATGCTAAATCTAAATCTGATAAATCTAAAACTATATCTAAAAAAGGAGGCCATCTATTGGTCACAAGTTATCAGGAGCAAAGACCACATATAGCAGTATATCATCAACATAGCTGTGGAATGAAATTCCTTCTAATGACACAAATATATTCACATTTATTAAAAATTCCTCTAGCAGAGGCCTGGGAGCTTGAGGGTCCTCCACAGTACCTTTGCTGTTGTTAGGACTGCGCTCTTCTTGCTAAAGATCTCAGATGGTGTTCCTGGGATTTGTTGAAGCCAGTGCTCCGATGAACACAGGGACCCCTGTTGGCTTCACCCTCCACATCTTCTCAAGCTCCTCTCAGCTGTTGGTACTTACAAACGTCTCGTGTTCCTCCTTCCTGATGTTGCTATCACTTGGTATAGCTACATCTTTCACTAGGGCCTTCTTCCTGTAGTTGTCCACCACTGCAATGTCCGGTTGGTTTGTCTGTCTGTATCTGGAAGTCCCACAGGAGCTCGGTCATTCTCAACCACCCTAGGGGTATGTCCCATTTTGACCTTGGGACGTCCAGGCTATACTCAGCACAGATGTTCCTGTATACTATGCCGCTCACTTGGTTATGGCGTTCAGTGTTGCCCTGCCTGCTAGCATCTTGCACCCTGCTGTTATGTGCTGGATTGTCTCAGGAGCATCTTTACACAGCCTGCACCTGGAATCTTCTCTGGTGTTGTAAACCTCAGCCTGTATGGATCTCGTGCTTAGTGCTTTTTCCTGTGCTGCCATGATTAGTGGCTCCATGATTAGGCTCTATGCTGTCTCTCAGTCCAGCTTTATTTAACATTGGTTGGATTTCCTGATATCAGCCACTTCTTCTATCTGCTGGTGGTACATACCATACAAAGGCCTGTTCTTCCATGATGGTTCCTCTTCTTGCTCCTCTCCTTTCTCTGGTTTCTGCTGCCTGAGGTATCAGTTGTGGCCATCTTCCTGATGTACTTATGGATCTTTGTTGTTTCATCCTAGACAGTGGTTATGACACTCCCTAGTCCTCAGCCTCCTTCCTTCCTCTTATGAACTTAAAAAGTGAAGGTCCTAAAATTGTTGCTAAAAGATCTCCACATTATTTTAGTGTTTTAGCACTTTTGTGAAGAGAGATTTATTAGTAAAAACACGGGATCAAGACTAAATGTTTAATTTAAATATAAGAAAAAATCTATTTGAGTACCACCGCATTACAAGATTGTGTACAACATAACATTAAATAGTTTTTAAATATTTTATAATCTCACCCATTAGCTGTGCCTTTAGTATGCAAGATGTTACACTGCAAATTAAGTAGAATGTATTGCAATAAACTGTTGGAATTAAAAAGATATAGCACCTAAAATATTTTAATGTTTAGATAAGTATTAAAAATACTAATAAAATAAAAATAATATTACAAATTAAACCAAATACTTTGCCATAAAAATAAAAATAGCAAATGCTTTAAACACGACATACAGTTGCTTAAATGCCAAAAAGATATCAAATTAGACAAATATAATCTTGCACCTGCTGCCAGAAAACACTTGCTTGTTATTATAAGCGTCACAAACCCAATATGAACCTAAATTTTGAACGTGCTCAATGCAAAATAATTAAATGTCTACAAAATCATAAGAAAAAGAAAAAAAGTTAAAAAGAAACACACTGTTTTTGCTTTTCGTCTTCTATTTACAAGACATCAGTTACACTGAAATGCATTAATGAGCACATGTAATCAATGCCTTAATGACACACTGTGTATTTCAAAAATAGTAGATAAAGATTTTATTGCTAGACATTTTTTTTAAGATGTACTTTTTAAAATTTACAATTTTAAAATCCAATCACCTCAGACAGCCACACAAACATGCAGTTAACAATTAGCAGTGTGCTTACCAGTAGCAACACAGTGACACAGATAGCAAGTCCTCGTAAGTAGCTCCTGCAGCGAGCCATGGCTGCTGTCTGAGCGAGTCCAGTTAAAATAGAAACTGAGTAAAGACCAGAGCCCACTCTGTGTGTGTGTGTGTGTGTGTGTGTGTGTGTGTGTGTGATGGATGTTGTTTAAAGCTCCGTGTTTGGCGGCAGAACGAATAACATGACCAAGTTTGGAAGACTGGCTGAGAGCAAAAGAGAGAAGGGGAGAAGAGGAGAGGAGAGGTTATTTCAGGTAACAACAACAACTAATTAGGCGTGGAGGGTGATTGAAACAGAGATATGAATGTTAGTAAGAAAACAGGAAGGTAAGTGACAAAGAAGTATGAAAAAGAAAGTGAAAGTGACAGGAGGAAAGGGAGGAAAGCAAGTAACCAGTGTGATGAAAGGACACAAGGAAGACAAATAGAATTTCCAATGTGATAACTTGTTTATTTTTGCAGCATAAACAAACACAGCAGCAACAGCTCAACTTCATTGTTGCATGGCAACTGCAGACCTAACAATGCAGCTCTTGCTCCACACCTTTTCCTTCTCTCCCTCCAGCACCGATCAGAACAGCATCTGATGGGCCGAAAGCATCTCAACTGAGCATAAATCAGCATTGTACCTGGACAGGTGAGCTGCTAACTTAATTTTATGTAATTATCTTTACCCAGAAGAAGAAGAAGAATCCTTTGTTGTCATTATGTGTTCCCACATAACAAACTCTCAGCACACATCAGAAGGTGGTTATGTGAGTGGATCAGTTTGTTTGTGTTTTTAAGAAATACCGTTATGGGCCATCGCACATACGGCCTCCAAAAGTGATTATCCTTTTGAACTGATTTAGATCCCAAACTGCTTCCAGGATTTTTTTAGGAAGGATGCTTTACCGTAGTCAAAATTGGACATTTCACATTATATTATCACAGTCGTTTTGATACCAGGAACATCTTCTAGCTGTGATTGATGCAGTTTTGCTATGGAAAACTGGATTCCATGGGCTTGATGCACAAAGTCAGCTACAAGAAAATGTTAATTTGGGCTCTGTTTGACTTGCATATTTGTGACCAGGTTGTTTGTTAGGACTTAGCTGTTATCAAAATAATATTTCCATTTCATATCAGTGTTATTTTGTGGTAAGTGCTGTACCAGGATGGGAGTAAAATAAACTGGAATCCAGCAGAGTCATTAAGCTGGGTGCTGTGTTGACTTTAGGTTAAAAATAGCTGCAGAGGATGGACCAGCAGAGTGTGTTTATGGCCAAACTTATGTGTGTTAGAGAAACAGTCATAAACAGTGTCCCTGGTTGTTTCCCAGCAGACATTTACAGATATGAGCAGAAATATAAAAATATCTCTGGAATCAGCCACATTAGCCAAAACAGTGGTAATGACGTGTGCAGTGTAAACATCCATTGCAGCTGTGAGATGCCAGATGTAACTCTTGTTCTATGAGTAATTAATACCATAAGGATTGTCTGCTTTGTTATTCTGATGGTTCCAAGCTTGTTTCTGTAACATCCTCCTGATCGTTTTTGCTGAAGGCAGGTGGATTCCTTTCTGAGGAATTTTAAATTTCTGCAGAGGGGGGAGGGGTCAGGTTTAGTTTCCAAATGTCACACCATCACACATGCCTCAGTTTGATTTTGACTCACTAAGAACACTGGCGTTGCTTGACCTGTCATTTCTGTTTGGGTAGGGAGTCAGCTATTTTATTTTCTTTATTTTTGGATTGCATAAAATGGATAAAAACTGCACTGTAAACTTAAACACCTAAAGTACTAAAAATTGTAAGTGTAAAGTGTAAAATTAATATTTTAAAAAAATCCTTACTTTGTTATGTTACATTACGTTACATTTTTTTAAAAATTTAATTTGCGTATTTTTAACAGGCACAGTGTACATTAATAAACACTGGTATTTATTTTCATCTGCGATCCCTCACTAAATATTTAACCCGATAGTAATTATACACTGACACATGCACATAACCACACTGTATTAAGCATTAGTAAGGTAATGGTGAATACTTTGTTTAAAAAGCATTATGCCTTCTTAGTATGTAATTTATAAATACAGATCTAAATGGCTTAGCCTTGATTAATAAGCTCATATATAATGAGAGTAATGATAGAATTTTTATACAACATTGATTACAGATTTGCCATTTTGGCACAAAGCATTTAAGTAAGTTGTGCGTTGCAGAGCATTACTAATGGGAAGAGATGCTTTCTAAATTAATCAATCAGAATTTTATTTATATACCAACGCATCATACAGAAACACTGGTGATAAAAAAATTAATAAGTAGATATAACTATAAAGACAACTAAGGTGAGAGAACAGAGATACAATCCTGATCAAAAGTTTAAGACACTTGAAAAATGTCAATGTTTTGACATTTGACTACACGCCACAGTGGAGGGGGCGCTATAATGGTCTGGGATGCTTCAGGAGGTGCAGGGGCATCAAACGCTATGTCCAGATGTTGCAGAGAGCATCCCTCATGACTGAGGGCCCTCGTCTGTGTGGTAACGACTGTTTTTTTTTTTAACATGACAAAGCTACAGTACACAATGCCCACAGGACAAGGGACGTCTTCCAGGAGAATAACGTCACATTTTTGGACCATCCTGCGTGTTCCCCTGATCTAAATCCAACTGAGAACTTTTGGGGATGGAGGGCAAGGGAAGTTTACAAAAACGGACAACAGTTCCAGACAGTAGATGCCCTTCGTGCTGCCGTCTTCACCACTTGGAGAAATGTTCCCACTCACCTCATGGAAACACTTACATCAAGCATGCTGCGACAAATTTTTGAAGTGATCAACAATAACGGTGGAGCTACTCATTATTGAGTTCATGTTTGGAACTCTGATTTCTGTTTTGGGGGGTGTTTACATGAATGTGGTCCTAAACTTTTGATCATCTTAAAACAGCCTTTTTCAGTTTAAGCATTGTTTTCAATAAATTGCATGCTCAAAAAAATGTT
>VOQK01006508.1:13261-23511 GCA_015052645.1 Benitochromis conjunctus
GGTGGGTGGGGGGAAAATCTGGTCTCCCATCATCCTGGGAACAGCTATATCTGCAGGTCTTTATCAGACCAGATTTACTTCCACTGTAGGCTTTTAGGGTGTGACCTAGTCAGTAAAAGGTTATGTGAAAGCTTCCTGGATGTTGGAGCATTACTTTACAATGAAAGGCATTTACTGTAACTCCAGATAGCACCAGTGTGTGTTTTTATAAGCACCTCTCACACGGCATCTTATTATAATGACCAAATCTATGATAAAATAATAAACCCTGTTTGACGATAACAGTGGTAGTAATCGCTTGCCTTCCATTTATTTAGAGTTTCAGTTGGTGAAGATTAGCGTCAAAAAATCTAAAATGCAAAATAAGGTATTTAATGCGCCTTTATTGAACTTCAGGGAAACAGTGAGAGCCTCGTTATCACGCTGGGAGGGCGGTGATTGGTTCATGAATAATGTATCGGGGTGGGAGGAGACAGTTTCGGGGTTGACTGTAGTTTAGTTGCGAGCCTCACGGTGTGTATTGAAGACCAAGGACATGGTCTGAATGGCTCTCTTTACTGTCACTGGAGGAAATTTTCGTTCATCGCACACCAGGTAAGATCGAGTTAACCACTCCACGTACTTCCCCAAGCCAGATGTTACTTTTGTGTGTGTGCGTGTGTGTGTGTGTGTGTTTGAAATAGCGTTGCAATCTGATGAGTTTGCTTACTTAACTTTGTAATTTGCGTTCTCGACATGTGTCTTTTAATCCCAATTTAATGTAGAGTTCATGGATTTTACGCACGCCGTGCGTCTGGAGCGCGAAAGAAATCAGAAAGCTTGATTTCAGTGAAGTCGAAAAGGTGTGACAAATGACAAACCACAGTTAATCTTTAAAGAAAGTATCCTTTTAAAAGGAGGACGACCTTCATAAATTCCAGCCTATTTTTTATGCTCTGTTAACTCTTCAAAGAATGAGTTAATAACTGATGGATCACAACTTTTGGGGGGACCGTTTGACATTTGGTCAGTGTGGGAGGGTGTTTTGTGTGGACGCGGGACAGCGTCTACGATGTGGATTCGAATCCGTGGGGGCCAAATAGCCAAACGGGGTTCAGCCATAGCGTGTTCATGTTGTGCCCTAAAGCTTGATCAGTTAATCTCACTAGTCACAACATGTTGGACGAATGAAGGTATCTGCCACAGGCTATTAAGAACCTGCTGTTTTAGGTCTGATGGTGCTGCACTGCTTCTAATCTTAGTGCTTTTTTTAAGCATTGGTCCTCTTTCTTGTTAAAAAAAAAACAACTAAATCCTTTCTCTGTACTGCAGTAGTGACAACTGTATGAGCCAGCATTCTCACAAGGGAATGATCCCAGTGCTGAATGGTCCCTGTGCGATTATTTACAGCCACTGATGTGTACAAACAGAAGTGCGCTATTATCCTAAGCTGGAAATGCAGACCTGACACTGCTTGCATTCTCCCATTTCAAGTTATTATTATCATTATCATTATTATTATTATACAAAGAGGACAATAGTCACAAGGAGAGGGACTGGGGTCAACTATGCAAACAGGGCTCAAATCTCAACCTGGCGCAGGCAACAAGAGGTGACAGAGCACAGCCGGTTCCCAGGATTGCTTTGACCCATATCTGACCTCCCACTTTTTTTTTCTTTTCTTTTAAACGAGCATTAATAGAAATTGATCAAATCCGAATTTACTGTGGTAATCCCGCTAATCCAGGGACCCCTGAAGGGATTCTCCAGATGGTCTTGCTGCTACTCCTAAATCAAGGATTTCATTCTGATAATGCAGCTCTTTCCTTTGGCTAATTATGCTGAATAGAAATCATGGCAAATCTTTAAGATTTTTTTTGTCTTTTATTGGCAGTTTATATTTATTTTTTACTGCCATGTGCATAATATCATTTCTCAGTGTCTTAAAATAATGAAATAAACATTTCAAATCAGTGCCTCATTGCCCTGTTATGTTCCTATTATGCATACAAACGTTGCAAGGTGCTCTTCCTTGAACAGCTGCAGCCCCAGTTGTTCTTTCTCGATATGTAAATCTGCATTGAGGGCAGTTTCTTCTCTCCCAGAGGGAGACGTAGTTTGACGCAGATGTATGTCATTAGGCAACAGATCACCGAGATTAGCGAGCACACACTTTCCTGTGTTCTCAATGAGCTGTTGTATCTTTGAAAAGAGTGGGAGAACATCTGCTTGCCGCTGTATTGTTCCCAAGTGTTTTCTCACATTCAAGTTTTACAGATAGGTCAGTAATCATTTTGTCATGTTGTGTTATCATAACATGGAGTCCGGCTGCTGCTGTCAGTTCCTGATTTATGGCACCTGGCCTCAGTGAGCCTCTCTCCGATCCACTCCTAACATTTGCTCAGCAGGCTTTAAACGTTTCCTGTTGTGCGATGAAAGTCACACCAACATCTCACCTGCTTTCTTTCACCAGTCTGGCTTGTGGTGGGTGACACAGTTTTTTGTTTTTGTTTTTCTTTCCAAAGACAAAAAAGGAAAGACCCAACAATCAAACACAGAACAGGAACTTGTTGATGAACTGCACAATCGATTGTTGAAGATGTGGTAGTAGTTAGTAGAACGTGGTTAGGATATCTGGAGTGAGAGAAGGATCACAATATCATCATTAGTTATTGGTCACAGCTTTCTAACACTTTCTCTTCTTCCATCAGAACGAGGCATGGCTGGGAAGCCTTTCCGAGCCACCTACATCTGGACCAGCATCATTTCAAATCTGCACACTCACGTGGAGGTCAAACGTCGCCGTCACAACCTGAAGTCTTACCATGACTGTTTCTTGGGTTCAGAGGCAGTGGATGTGGTGCTGGCACACATCACCCTCAACCGTTTTTTTGGAGATGAAGCAGTACCCCGCTATAAAGCTGTCAAACTTTGTCAGGCCCTCATGGACTCAAGGGTATTTGAGCCGGTGGGAATTAAAGTATTTGGGAAGGAAAAGAAGAAAACTACATTTGAGGACAGCAGTTTCAGTTTATACCGGTTCCTGAGTCCAGAAACCAACTCGTCTTCTACGCTGACTGGCACCAATTCTCTTTCCACGAATACCATAGAGAGCGGCTATGACTCACCGAGCATGGAAAGGAACAAGAAGGGCTATAGTCCACTACAGGAAAGGTACAAACATAAAGTAACTATTTCAAATGCAATCTGTGATTTACTTAGCTCTCAGTCCTTTGAGGCAATGGTTTAATCCACTTCAGCTTCAGATAGTAAGATTTCTAAAAACTGATTTGGCACGAACACAAAGGTTTCAAAGTCGTAACATTCACTCATGCATTGATTTCACAAATTTCCACTTTCAGTTAATAATTTTCAGTTACATGCTTTTTCCCCAAATCTTATATTTTATAAATAATGATTCGGTAGATATAAATCATACTGATTTATCCCCCAAACATTTGATTTGTTTTCTAATTGAGGGTTTGGTGCTAACATACTGCTTTTCTACTTTTATTTGAGCACTCAAAGCGCTTTCTTTCTCATTCACCTATATTCATACAAGCATTTTGTTCTATGCCTAAGCAGTTTTAACATAACAGTCAGACGCTCACACTTTGATGCATCGGGAGCAACTTCAGTATCTTGGCATGTCAGACCTTGAACCATCAAGCTCTCAGTCAGCAGCCAACCCACTCGACCTCCTGAGCCACAGCCACAGAGCCATAATGGTGTGATTGTTTGCATACTGAATATAAAGCTGAGCACAAAAACTGAAAACAGGTGGAATGATTCGCAGGCTAATACAGATCAAGTTACCACCATCAGCAATTAAGGTGTTATATTAAAATGTGAGACCTGTTTTAGAACATGTACAACAGTATTTCTTGGGTGACCTCGCAATTGTGATTCACTTTAGAAACACAAAATTGTATTTTATTCTTTAATTTATTAAAGCTTAACCAGGCAAACCACTGAGATCAGGGATCTCTTTTACCTGGCCAAGAGGGAAGCCACACTGATGCATAAACACAAACAGCAGATTAAATTAACAATGTAAAAACTTTCTCACATAAAACACACATTCGAGGTAAACTGTAGCAAATATCATAGTAAGCATCTAAACTTTAACATTTCCTTTACCTTGATGCTGGAGTTTTACAGAAGCTGTTAGGATAGCAAAGGCTGGCAGGATGCATTATGCATACGGGGTTAACACATGGCCTCAGCACTTTGTGTTTACTCTCTTTTGATCTCTTTAAAATCTGATGTTGTTGTGGGAGGGACGGACATGGGCAGACAGCAGGTCTGATGGCTGTAATGAGAGATGAAAGATTCAAAGGAACCATATGCTCCTTTAGTGTTTGAACGAGGCTTTTGTTATTTGCAGCATGGGTTAAGTCAGTCTTAATAGGTGTAATTTAAACAAACAGGGAAAAAGGTGCCTTTTGTTTAATGGAAATTCTGCCTGTCCTATTTCATTTCAGTCAGAAATAGGTCATTTTAGGAAAATAAGCTTTTTTAAAAATGAAATATGCACAATCAAAACAGCAGCAAACTGTGATTGAATCAGACATTCTCTACAAAACATTTGTTTACTGATGCCACTTCTTTTCCTGTAATATGTCTGTTTATTTTTTGCCTCCTCTATTTTGACTGATTGCTGTTATTACGCAACTCTGCAGGAAAGAAGCGGAAACAACAGACAAATCACTTGAGGACGTGCTGGGAAACCTCAACCTCAGCTCGATGATTACCCCTCAGATGATCAACCTCGGCCTCTCGCAAGAGCGTAAGTTGCTATCGGCCTTTGATGAGCGTAACATAAAACAGGCGCCTTGTTTTCACGCCGCATATGACTCAGCATTCTACATGTATCTGTGTATATGTGACTTATACGGTGTTTTCACAGTCGTAGATGAAGTGTGGCACCAGCAGGCAGTGTTCAGACTGTTGCAGTTAATAGAGCTCCCCCTGTTGGAGAGCTTGTTAGAGGGTAAGGAGACATCGAGGCCTGCCCTGCATAGCATGGACAGCGACCCGGACCTGTTGTATACATCCAGCTACCTGGACAGAGAGGTTCTGAAGGCCTTCAGTGAAGCCCAGTAAGTTCACTCATTTTTTTCTTCTTCTTTGTTTTTATAAATGTTGATCAGTTCACGTGAGTGTCTCTGGTCATCTGTTACCTTTGTTAGACTTTAAGACCTTCCCGCCATGCCTCACCAGATTAGTTAGTCTGCTGATACTCATATTCTGCTGCTCTACAGACGTAGACTGTGTATAAAATGGCACAGCATGTCTATTTGCGCTTGTCCTGCTCTTTAACGTAAAGGAAAACGCTCACCAATTGAGCACTGATTTTTTTCTTTGGTAGTGAAATTATGTGCAGATGTAGAGATAAGAGTCATTTTAATAATGCTTATTCACTGGACCTGTGTAGAACTGTGTCTCTGCATATACATGTAGTAGTTATATGCACACCACAAAACTGCAAAACCATAGTTTGTCTTCAGACTGTCTTGGCCTTTGTTCGTTATTTCTAATAATAAAGGCAAAATTCCAAATTCACATATAAATATTAAATCATAATACTTTCCTCTCTTCAGGGCTGATGAGTGGATGTCAGGAGCAGTGGACTGTCTGGAGTTTCTGCCTGATGAACTGGTGGTGGAGATCAGTCGAGGTCTGGCTGCCTGTGGAGATGACCTGATCCGGTGTAAAAGACTACTGTATCAAGTCCTGACTAAGCACTACGGACACACACAACAGCCACCTCTGCTTAGCAACCACATTTTCGATATCCACTCCGGCATTTCCGAACTACTCGGTAATAGAAGGCTCTGTCAGATCTTTTGTACAGATACAAGTATACATAGATGTGAATCAGATCTTAGGTTTACGTAACTCCATTCCTGCCTTTTCAATGCAACTTTTGTGTTTTATCGACAGTGAACGGGAAGCGAGAGCAAGCTGTGGAAGCGCTCCAGCTTAGCCTGAAGCTGCAGGACTCTCGCAGCAGGGAGGAGCTGCGTCGGCTCCTGAGATTCATGACTGTTGCAGCCAAACCGGAGGAGGTCAAACTGCACAAAGAGGTCAGCGCTAAGGCTGCATCTTGTGTGAGCGTGTACATTTTTGCTGGCTTTTCACTAACCCCAGATAATTCTCGTAGATCGAGAACAGAATGGCGGTGAAAAGGTCTTTCTCACGTGCCATTGTCTACAGCAGAAGACTCTCTAAAGGAAAGGTGGATTTGATGGTTCTGTTCATGATGGATAACCACTGTGATCTCTTCAAAGTGAGCGTTTCCAGTTTGTCTCTTTGCATGTTGTCTTATGTCTTTTACAGCTGCTACAAACAAGTAATAGCATATTTGTTTGTAAGAGAAGTTATAATATTTTACTGTCTCTCCCACCAGATTCCGGTCTCACTGCACAAGATGGTTAGTGACAGAATAATGAATATTGTGAAAGGGAAGGATCCAGATATGTTGACAGGTTTGCAGATTTTTACCCCCCTCCCCCCACACTTATCATTGCGTACATCCGGATATATTTAACTGCCATTTCTGTTACTGGGGGCAAAAAGAGGAACTAATTTTTGGTCTGTCTCTCTTTACTCCAGGATCAGCGTACTCAACAAGAGTAAGCACTGAGGTGTATTCACAAAATGCACGAAAAACCACTAAAGAGGAGCTTGTGTCTTTATTGCAGACAGTCCACGAGAGCCCTACACTCTCTGATAAAGAAAAGAGACGGCTGCTGGGACAGTTTTATAAAGGTCATCCGGAGACATTCATTCAGTACTTTGGAAATAAATTGTCCAGTATGAACATGTTGTTACAATAATATTTATTAATTTAAAACGATCATATACTATAAGGTAAAGAACAAAAAAGCCATTGCGATCCAGATGATGTGAAAACGTCCATGTCAGCGAGTGGATTTTGTTCATGTACATAGACTACTGAACGCAAATGTGAATCTTAATAATCTTCATTATTTAAGGAACTTGACATTTTCTTTTGGTGCAGGACACTAACATGAAGTTTTAAGTGAAACTTGTTACTTTCCGAGAAAGAGAAAATGAACCAAGTGTTCTTTAGTGATTTTTTTTTTCTCCCCCCTTTTCTCACTGCAAACCATCTCGATGGCTTGATGTTTTGTAGCCAGCAAAGGGCAAATCTGCTTGGCAGATTTTATTTTTTTAAGATGTAAATGTTCCTTGTGTTTGTGCAATAGAAACAGTGTTACCAGTAAAAATGTTCTCAATGTGATGTACAGTATAGCTGTGTGTGAGTAACCCTCAAACGGAAATTTGAAACTGGAAATTTGAAAGTCTGATGTTGAACTGTAGTAAACAATAAGACGCATTCATGAGAATCGACCCTCTGGGTTTTTGTTTGTCGCATCGCATCAACAAAACAGATGTTTGTGCTTTTTTTTCTTTTGTAACTGAAAACCTTAGCTGCATTTTAGTGGCAGTTTCAATGCCTTTTAAGTAAGGTTCAATAAAACCCTCTGCACGAGACCAGGAAATTGCTTCCATATTTTTATGGAACAGTATATATAAAATTAGGAAGGATCTAAAATTCACAGACGCGACACGAAATGTGTTTAGCTGAAAAAAAAAAAAAACCCAGAACAAAAACAAACGTGAATAATTTGCCACCAGAATGCTGAAAAAAAACCCATCAATGTTCCAGTTGTTAGTTTACAAATGATTTTTGTGTTAAAACAGACCGTTGTGTTCATCTTTTATTACTTGATTGACGGAACTGAAATCTAATGTTGCTTTCAGCTGAGTTTAAGAGGAAATGTGAAAGTTTTCTTTTTTAATAAGAAAGTGACTGGTTACCGAGTCCTGAGATAATCTGAAGCTAGAACGCTAAATCACAAAACTCCTAAAGTATATTTTGATCATTTGAAAATACTTAAAACTGTAAGAGAAGACCGACAGCTACTTTACTTTCTATGCGTTATGTGCATCATATGCATTGTGTTTTTGTTTCTGTAAGAATTTGTGTCTTATGGATGGAGCAGATTTTAAGAGTGCATGTTGCTAAAGAGCATACAAAGCTGTGCTAGGGAGAAAAATACATTCCGAGCACCATGTTAGAAAACAAGCAGCTGGTTGATATTAAAAATGTTTGCTTATGTGTAATGTTTTTGAATTTGTCATGAAATGAAGATCTGCTTGGTAGTGACAGCAAAATGCTGCTAACCAACCGATTGTTTAACTGTTTAATTATTAAATTTATAGACAAAACATTACCATTTTTGTGGAAGATTGAAAGTTGTATATTGTGCCCCCTGCTGGTAATCAGTCACAATGACGCGTTACTTCAGTTTCAACGTCAAATAAAATAATAATAATAAAAAAAATAAAAAAAAGCACACTCGGGTTAATTCTTTCTCACTTTTATTGAAAGAAATGGTTTCCTCCAGTTATCTAAAAAAAGAAAAAAAAGAAAAAAAGGAGCTTGCTTCCACTTTGCAATCCCTCATCAAACATGGCCGAAACTGAAAGGTGTGCCAAAATCAAAGGCTGAATTAAAAATTTTGTACAGTATAATGGTCAGTCTTTAAAAATAAGAACTGCTGACAAAACAAACGCCACAAAAACACTCAGGTGCGCAGACTTTCTGTAGGTTTGTGTGTGTATGCTTCTCTTCTGTACCAAGATCAGCTGATGTCAGGTGGACATGAACATTTATCCTATAGGACCAGCGGTTAAGATTACATTCTTTAGTTTATCGAATCCTCTTCTGTTGGCGTGCGCGGTATATGTCGTGTATTGGAGGAGCAATCGCTCCTTTATCATCCTCCTCGTCTGAGTCTGCGTTAGGCCTCTTGAGTGACTTGGCAACAGTGTGGTTCTCCATGGATCCATTGCCCTCCCCTCCTACATCAGGCTGTCTACCAGTGATCAGCTCTACAGCAGCATCAACAGCTACAAAGAGCAGGGGTAATAAAACAGAAGTTGGTCAAAAGAAAAGTACAACAACCTGGTAACACACAATTAGGCAGTGGAGAACAGCTGCTCTGTCACTATAGCATCCATCACCACAGCTTTTCTTCTAATGTGACTAAAAATAGAAGTTGGATGGATTCATCCTAAATGCTGACTTACTGTCAGGAAGTGTGCATCTCCTGAAAGTTTCCATGAGCTCATCCACTTGAACAAAGGGACCCTGCAGCAACAAACAATCACACACTCTTTTGAATCCAAGCAGCAAGGAGAGGGGAAAAAAACTGTTCCTAACATCTTTTATTCATTGCCAGTAAATATGAGGCTTGATAAATGTTAAGCTGCTGCTACTAACAGTGAAGCACGTAGGCGGAGGGAGCAGCTTCATTAAGACGACAGCAGCTGGGGGGACTGGGAAAACTCCACCAGGGACAGGGTGTAAACCTGGAGCTGCAGGGAGAAACACGAGAAGCTACGTCAAAGATCAATCCTTTCGTGCTTTATGCAGCAGAGAGAGCAGTGGAAAGACTCGTAGGTTAACTGGATTTGAGGACTACGTACGGGCAAGGTGACGTGGCTGGAAGGGAATCATCTGATTTGTGTCTGGTTTGGGGTACTCGGGTTTACGGTCAGCTTCGTCCTTTAAAGCAGGTACAGAGGGTGCCACCACAGTCTCTGGGAGAAGTGCTGCCAGTTTGGCACGTGACACATCCTACAAACAACACGCAGATACAAATTAAGTATCAGTTCATGTCAGCAGAAAAGCTGGAATCAGTTTATTTTGCCAGCAACGGACACCGCGATGCCAAATGGGAAAACACACACCTTGTATCCAAGGGCCTTGAGTTCACTGGTGGAGCAGGGATAGAGGTCCATAAACTTGTATCTATCTACGAGCAAGGCCGTTTCTTTGCCCTCGTATTCATCCTTAAAGGCCATGAAACGCCTGCGCTCGACTTTCAGAATACTGGCTAGGTCTCCTATGTTGCTCTCGAAGGCAAGGAACCGGGCCCAAATCTCACTGAGGAACAAAACACACGTCACAGTTAATAAACACGAATATCGATTGTTATGACATAAATGTACACGCATACAATTTATTCAATATTTGACATTACCCTGATTTTTCTGGTGATAAGCTTCCTGAGGTGAGGACACGTTCAAACAAAACCCTGGTGTTGTTATCCTCTGAAAGCCAAAAAAACCAAAACGACAAACAGACAAAAAAAAAAAAAAAAAAAATATAAAAAAAAAAGAAAAAATTTTTAAAAAAAAAAAAAAAAAAAAAAAAAAAAAATATTTTTTTA
>VOQK01006511.1:10190-22119 GCA_015052645.1 Benitochromis conjunctus
TTTTTTTTTTTTTCTTTTGTTGGTTTTTTTTTTTTTTTTAAAATAAAAAAAAAAAAAAAAAAAGGCAGCAACCAAACACTCCTAAATGCATGAGAAATAACACATGCTGATGTTTCATTGCTCTGAATATTAAGGTTAGTGAAATACTGATGTGGAAAATTTTAAGAGAACTCAACATAGAGTATTTAAAACAAAGTCTTTTCACTTCAATTAACCTACAAAGTCTATATTAAACCACCTGATGAATGAAACAGCAGTCTGGTGGTGGCAGCGAGAGCTGTTAATGACATGTTGCATCCTGATTTCTATCAGAAGTAGAAAAGTGTACCACGGTATAACAGAGCCGTCACTGTAGGGATCGGGGGTTTCTAATCGTCATTTAATTCCTGACCCGTGTGAAGAAACTGCTCTAAAATTCTTTCATCTTTAAAATATTTGGACTTTGGAAGGAAGAAAGAGCGAGGAGGAGTACATCAAAACTCCACACAGACGGGCCGTGGTAACCCCGGCACCACGTTCGCAATGGTACAGTCACCCTAAGGAAAACAGTGGTTGGAGACTTCCGTGTGCGATGAACATGAAATGGTTGGTTCGACGGTGGAGAAAGTCTGTGACTGCTCGCGGTCAGCAGCCATCTTCAAACCAACTTTGTGTCAACACAGCAATAAAACGGCGATAAGATGGAAATCAGTCTGTTATCAGTTTTCCACCGAATTGGGTCAAGTTGGCAATTAAATGCAATGCATTTGTGGTAAAATGGCTATTCACTGAGATGAACTGGCAAAACAAAATGCAACACTTGGAAATTCACGTTCACTGCTTACACTCAGAGTGCAGCCAAACAGAAATTCAAGAATTCCTCCACAAATCGTGACGTAGGTGCTGCAGAACGTGTGCAAAAACACACGTGACACTCACCCATACCAGTAGCGTGGGTCACCGGGCAGACAGTGGTTTAGGTTTCGCTGAGCCAGGGCTTTCTTTTTGTTCAGGACAAACTCCTGAAGTCGCATCTTTACCTCTGTACTGGCGACGGCACCTGCACAGCAACACAGAGACCGGCAGTAAGCAAGCGTGAGAACATTTTTCAGCACAGCCACGTCCTTCCCACACAAAACACAAAGAACCTTTTGCCCTATGTGAGCTGCTGCTGTATTACCCAATCTGTGACACTAGGAAGATTATAACTACATCCATCCACACTTTGACAGGTAATGGCTATCTAAGTTCTACAATCGGAGTGTACAATCTCGCATTAGAGTTTCACTGAAATCCCACTGAGACGACTGCAGCGCTACATAACCTGCCTTGAAGATGTGCATCACGAGTTTCACTCAGCTCCTGGTCTCTCTTCAATTACCAACCTCCTCTCACAGCAACAAACAAATTATCAAGGGAGGGAGACAGAGGTGGGTGAGGGGGAAGGAGAGATGAAGAGCGAGGGAAGCCGGGCTTTAAAAACTGGTTTGAGAAAGTAGAGAATAGAGTCGAGGTGTGTTTTCATTACAATGTGACAGTGGGAGTGATAACAGGTGACGTGTCGAGCTTCAGAGCAGAAGTGGTACATTCACTGTGTGAAAATGACAACAGCTAATATATGTTCCCTAAATCATGGTGCAGCTGGAAGTGCTGACATCCCAATATGTCTGCTTTGCCACTGAAGCAAATTGGCTTTTATGAGACTGCCTTCGATGCAATTTAGTGCAGTACTTAACAAAGCTTCCTCTGTTTGCAACCCAATGCTTTTTCCATAGACGTCAAACTGTAGGCTCACTCTGCTCAGTGCAGAATGATTGAGAAAAAGGGCATTACTGGAAAAAAATAATGGCTCTGAAAGTGAGGGTTCATATACTCTCTATATATGCTAGTATTATATCTGTATGAACAGTAATACGTGAGTCATTTCCTCTTCGTTAAACAGTGTTTACGGCCCTATCCAAAATATAATCAGTTCATTTGCGGACATGAAACTGTGTACATATACATAGCATCATGGAAGAATGCATATTTCCTATACTACAGGAGCGATTCAAATATAAGTAAGTATAAGTGGAGAAGCAATTTAGTAAAGTGCAGTTCAGAAATGGCACCGAAAGGGCAAGTTTATACACAAAGTGCCATTCAACAAGGAAATTCGAAGTGAACTACGCAGCGAGGAAAGTCTTTCATACGAGTACTATTTACGCAGTAACAATTAGAAACACAATTAGCTTGATACCGCTAAAATAATAAGCAATTACATTTTATTTTCAAGAAGAATTAGAATATTTTGAGTAGGGAAAAAAATGGGGACGATGTTGCTCTGTCTCAGCAGTTATTGGTGAGTACAGAGATTAAATGATTGATGCAATAATGGCTAAAGAAATGATACGAGACCAGCGTTGGAATAAAAAAAGAGAGAGAACATTGGCTGGTTCAGTTTTATTACTGTCATTTTGTTTTTCGCAATCAGTCTGCCTGTAGAAAAACTGACGACATGCCTTTCTGCCCCTCTAACCTCGTCTTGGCCGTCTTATTATGATATTCCCTGCGGTGAATGTGTGAGGTCAGGCTGTTCTGACTGCTGTGCTGTAACTGCAGGTGCTGTGACAGAGAGGCTGCGAGGGCCAAGCTCCTCTGACACCTGCTGTGATAATATGACACTGTGTTTCTGCACAGGTACAGCAGATGTTGGCAGCGCGCAGCAGAGCAAATATGCGCTCGGTCAAACATAACAGCTTCATGAAGACTTTGTTCATAACACCTTTGGATCCCACTGCGAAGTAAATCCAAGCACTCGACTGACTATTCTGGCCATACATTACATTCTTACCATAACACTGTGCACATTTTTGATGAAGGTCGCCGTCTTTAAAGATAATTCTCGTGGCAGTCGCTACTCACTCTCTTGTCCCCTCTCCTTGTTTTTGAGCTGTTGGAGTTTGTGTTCCCGCTGCTGCTTCTCCAGCTGCTCCTCGTGACGTTGTTGCTCCATCTTTCTGTGATGCTCCAACAGCTCTTGTTGATGCTTGAGCGCCAGTAAGTCCTGTTGGTGCTGGAGAGAAGGACGAGGAGAATAAAGAAGAATCGCTATGAGCTGAAATAATAGACTAAAAAACATCACAGACAGCAAAAAAGACGGACATAGCCTTCGAGTCTGATAAGCCAAGCTAATATAGAATTGCCTTAAACCTGCATTATTTCTGATGGCCACAAGGGGGCGACAGCTGCGGTTCCAGTCCTATAGAAGTCTATGGGGAAATGGCTCTCTGTAAACACTCTCCTGATTAATTTATGGGCTCAGTCACTCATTTGGGGTCATACTGAAAAAAACACTTTATCCATTTTGGAAATTTTTGTTCTTTTACTTTGTATTGGATTATCTGGCATATGCTCATTGGCTAGCGACTTTTAACGACCTGTGAGTCGTTAGCCAGTAAGGATGAGGGTTTCGCAGTCAGCTTCACCGCTCAGCTGTCACATGCAGGTCCAAAACAGGAACTAGCGGGTGGCATCGAGGTTGCTACGCCCGTTAGAGGTGCAGTCAGGCCAAACTCAGTCTTTGTTGCCTTTTGGTTTTGTGGTCATGGCAACACATTCAGGTTATTTGGGATTTTTTTTAGCAGGGTGATTTGCTGAAAAACGTACCAGCACTAGATCAGATTACACCAGCATACACACTTAAATGCAATTTGTTTTCTTTTGCCCTTCACGAGGCATATTTCTGCTGAGTACAGCTCTACAGTATCTGAGGAAGAGTTCCCGCCTCACCCCCATCCAGCTTTCTCTCACACACACACACACACACGCACACATGCGCACACACACACACACAGAAAGGTGGAGAGGAAATTTCCTCCTCTCTATCTTCATCCCAACACCTCACCTTGATATGTTCCTGCATCTGGGCTTCATGTTGTCGTGACAGCTGTTCATGCTGCCTCTGAAACTCTGCGATGAGTAGCTGCCTCTGGAGCTGCTGCTTGTGTTTAAGAGCCACCAGCTCCTGCTGCAGGTGCTGCTCCTGCTGGCCTGTGGGAGGTTTTGGAGACACGATTACTCAGCGCATCTACATCTACAGGCTGGAATGCCACAAGATAAACAGAGACTTACTAATGACTGGTCCACGGCCTGTCTCAGTAGACGTGGAGGTGGGTGGCGTGGGGTGGGGTGGAGGAACCAAGCCAAAGGGGGGCTGCTGCTGGTGGTGGTGAGCGTGGTCCACTATGCGCAGATCCATGGGAAGGATGGCTGTGGCGGTAGAGGGCAGCGCCGCTGTGCTCACGTCCACTGAAACAGGAGGGAGTCGGAGAAGAATCTTCTATTATATGTTCACATTAAAATTGCAGTTATTTAAAGATCATCTTTAACAGCAGCCAAAACGCCGTGTCCGCTTTGATCCAAATGACACAGACGGACACTTGTTACATCAGATGTCCAGACTCTCTGGGCGTGCCAGCTGCACTCATCGTTACACTTCATAGTGCTCGTGGCTGCTTGTAACGTTAGCGCACTGAGAACTTAAGTCTGTTTTTATAGCTGTACACAGCAGATAAGCGCATTAGGGACACAGCAAAAACATAAAATGTGTCTGAGATTTTGAAAGCCGGAGATCATCAGAGCATCAGTGTAAGCGGCAGAGGGAGAAAATGTGTTTATGTAAATCCATACAAACATCAGAGAGCGAAAACACCGCCCATCCCACCCCAACATGAATTTCAACAGCAAGGATTTGCTGACATGCGTGTGCGTGTTTGCGTTTCCGTTTGTTACCGTGTGTGTGTGTGTGTGTGTGTGTGTGTGTGTGTGTGTGTGTGTGTGTGTGAGCAGAACGCTCTGCTTCTGTCACAGTCAACCCTGAAAAACTCCACTTCAGATGTGACACCGTAAAGAAAAGGTCGCAGGAGTAGACTTTTTCAACCTCACGACAAGGTGTTAAAATTTTAGCAGGCAGCGATAAACCGTAAAGACCCATCTGTTTGTGTCGCTTCCTTTATGATCTACTCAATCTGCATCATTTAATCTGCTTTATATGAATAATCCAGCGAGGTCGCGCAGGGCTCGATGATAAATGAAAGGTAATGCCCCGCTTCAACACCCCTGCTTGTCGTGCAACAGCTCGGGGTACGAGTGCAATCAGATTATTTCTCTACAAGCAAACAACACAGCAGCTTACACACAAAACGTAGTACACCAGGGAAACAAGGAAAAAAATTAAATTCTCTGCCTTGATCTTTGAATAAAACATGCTGTGATCAAACACCATTAGCATGAGACTCCATTCAATCCGAATAGTGCAGATTCAGTTTTTGAAATCAAACCTTTTATCTATTCAGTGCTGCAAGTAAACTTTTGACTTATACATCAAAACCTCATGTGCACCATTTGGTCTACTCGGATCAATATCTGCTGTGTGGAGAAGCCGCTTGCACCACGCCAAGCCCTCCGCCAGTGATCAATAACCTAAAACCAGTGCGAAGGCTCCCCAGCCTATCGTGGATGTTCTGGCATCCCTGGTGGCCAATGAGGTGGCGATGGAGTTGCAGTTACTTGCAGTGAAGGTCCAATGACATCTTTGGTACTGGGCAGGTTTTCAGTGCGGGGAGAAACTTGACACCACCCAATGGGACGGCATGGGAGAGAAGAAGGGTGTGGCTAGGCCAGACTTGCTGGTGCTTCGCTGGTGCACGTGTATGTGTGTGTGTGTGTTTGGTTGTATCACTGCTCTTGTAGGGACTTGTTTATAGGCTGGACATTAGAAGTTCTGTTAAATCCTTCAGTTGGAAACGATGAAAAGGCCCAGGCTTAGAATTAATTAGGCAAGGGTGGAGGTTTAATTTAAAGACTTTAGTATCCAGCTGCACCGCTCTTGCTGCTCTTAAAAAAAATAAGGCCAGGTGAATTTACCAGCATTTACAGTGACGCATTAGGTGAGGCTACATGCAGGAGCCTCATTAGAGGACCACAGTGACTGCCACGTTCAGTCCAAAGAGTCGGTCCCGATCAACCACGTTATCCAAACAAAGCCGTCCGCACTGAAGCATGTTCAAATTCAGCCCCCCGCCTCTTGCGCAGACATTTACACAAACATGTCAGCTGTTTACACACATATTTAATAAGCAGTAAACATCAAGGTCAAACAATAGAAACCCTTTTGTTTGCCCATCAGCGGTGTCAAACATGCATGGAGCCGGACATCAATTAACGCCTCCTCAACTGTAAATTTCCCCACGTGAACTTAGCTGAGTGGCACAAATGTCCTGTAAACAGGGCTCTGGCACACGCTCTCAAACACTTACACACACAGACTTTTCATGTACACATACCCATGTTCCCTTCACAGCACAGAGAAGTACACATTCAGCTATCCAAACTTTGCTTTTGGGAAAATCCACATCATGCAACACTATGGAATCCTTACATGTTTATTAGTAAACAATACAACAACAAAGGCAGCTGTCTTGCATGAAATGAAATATGAAGTAACTCGTGTTTTTCGCAGCACAGATTAGTAAACTAACACATGAAAACTTATCAGACACACACATGTTGCCAACAAGCTGACACTTAATGCCACGATTCACAGACAAACACAGCAGAGTGAGTTTCTCAGCCAAAAACACGCGCCAAAGAACCAAAATAACTTTTAGCCAAAACGGTGCTAAAACTGTGCCACAGCGGTCTCCCTCTCCCCACCTCGGAGCAGCTGGTTCTGAATATACCCGTGTCCCTGTGATGTAAATTCCTTTATACGCTCGGTGTTGTGCAAACAGTGTTTTGTGTCATCTTGCGGAAGCACTGGGTTACCTCTGTGCGTCTACGTGGGAAGCAATTTTAAAAGCTGAATGCCTTTGTATGTTTTATTATGTTAACATGGCCGGCCACTTATGGAGCCGTGATCAATGGCCAAGTGCAAGGCTAAAGCCAGGCAGCAAAATAAACTAATTACAGCTACTTATCCTCAAACTGAGGGGCTACTAGTGCCGACGGCCAGGAAGAGACAGAGATGGAGAGAAATAGGGAGGCGGTGTAATAATCATCGCCTCGACCAGCTACTCCGAGGCTAACCACACTGGGCTGCCACATTAAGACTGCACTGAGAGCTATTGCTGGCTACAGATTGTGTTGTTAGCTACACAAAGAGACGCGGGAAGATAAATAAGGATTATGTACCAACATAGTCTATACCCAAACCGCACAGAGAAGTCGTTTCAGTGCCCGGAGAGAATGTTTTTGCTCCTATGGTTTCATCCTCTTGGATAAATGCCTCTCACATGAGAGAAGATGTAATGCTGTCAGGATTGTGTATCTTTAGGGGCTGAAACAATTTTCTTTAATTATCCAGACACAATTATGCTTTGGATCATTAAAAATGGGGGATGTCAAAAGTTTGGAGCTCCAAGGAAACATATTTGCGTCACTAACAGTTCACAGACAAGCTGACACGGCTCTCAAGGATCGCAGCACTGTTACAGTTGTACCGTGACAAAAACACCAGCAGCTCTCCTAATAACAAACCTCAGAGGCATGTTTATAGTAAACAAAGCCTCGTCAATGGCGGCAGACAAACAGGGCGACACACAGCACCCGATAGGGGAGAAGCCACCTGTGAAGTAATTAGCCCAGCTTACAATGATCGCACTCTGTGAATATGGCATTGGCTTACGGGGAGGAGAGGTGCTCTCATAAGCTGACTCACCCTGACAACACAGGACGTGATAATGCAAAGATCCTTGCTGCAGATATGAATTCAGAATGAATGCTAACAGATGCTTCCTGAAATAAATGCATAAAAATACTAGCTCTATTGTTACGCAGTGATTTCTATCCTGAGTATATGTGCACATGTGGAGACTACTTCTGCAGTTCTTGCAGAAGACACTGCAAATTATAATAAAAAATAAAGTATTTGTTTCAAATAATTCACAAACGAAGTAGGCTCTAAATGTCCTTAAGCTCCAGGATGGCTCTTTAAAGCTATAAAAGGCAAACGTAAGATAAACTCTGGTCGATCTCCAGACAGGAAATTGTGTTTACTTTGTAGAAGTCATTCCGGATGGAGAGCGTTCTTGACTCTCACAGCCATGAGAAGTGTGACTGAAAGCAATGAAACCCAACATAAACAAAACTCTTGAAATGCCAGGCTCTGCCTCCTCTTCTCTCTCCCTTATCTCCTCATTCATCACTGTGTCCCTCAATGACTCTGCCCCTCCCTCCTTCCGCTCCCCCCCGATCAGGCTAAGATTATGGATCACACAGAGGTATTTATAGACGAGGACTCCCAGAGGAGTTCCTCGCCCCACTGGGCTCCTGTGCACGCAGAAAACCCCATGTATGTTTACTCACAGCTTATGAGAAACTAAGAGTGCAAACTCATTCACAGTTCCAACAGAATGAGCAAATGTCAACACAAGCCTCACAAATTTAGAATGAACAGCAATCGCTGACATAATGTCAGCCCGCTGCGAGCCCCCGCAGACTCAGGTGCTCACAGAGGAGGGAGGCAAACACCATGGTGACTGCTGGGACTGTGGCCAGTGGTTGGTCGGACAGTGGAGAAGGGGTGGGGCTTGAGGTGCAGGGTGAACCAATGATGGTAGGCAAGCAATTCAACAAACGATCGGCATGTGCATTTTGCTCAGTGCTTTACTGTCAAGTGTGGGGTGGGTGGGTGTGACTGCTGATGTATGCCTCGCTGCATGTCCCAGTAGCGTGGTATCACAGCCACCAAAAACCTGGGTTTTTTTTTCTGCTTCCTCCTTTCTCTGACAATATTTCCACAGATTAACTTTAAAAAAGACAGAGATACAAAAAGTGTTTACTGGCACTTTTGAAAGAGCTTATCTAGCCGTGTCACAGCACTGTGATTTTAAATGTCAAAGCTGGACTAAACTGAGATAAAGGCATAAAGTAAAGACCCCACATGTGATCCAAGGCAGACAGCAGCAGAGTCAAACGGTGATGCAATCTGCATAGTAAAAGCTAATATTCAGTCCTTTGTGTTTATAGCAGTAGTCCCAGTGAGCTTACACATAAACTTCCATCCGTTTTTCTCCACACACGCACACAAATGCACACTTATGTGCACAATAGACTGTGCGGAAGGACAGACGCAGCCACTGCCATCTGCTCCATTCAGTTAAAGGCTGCGATGAGCGAGCCTCCATACATCAGTGCCATTCAATAAACACTGCCACTACTCAAAGCCACACACCCACACACAGCAAATGAACATGCACACACACAAACATGCACTCACTCCCTAAGTGAACATATATACGTAACACAGCAACACATCCACAGGCAGAACAAGAGTCTGTATAAACAAATGCATGCCTGTTGATCACATAATGTACAATCAGTCCACGAGCACACTCTGCACTAAATAAACTCTGTGAAAGAACACTTCAACAACACATCCTTTACACAAAGGAAAATCCCAACAAACCCACAAGCCGGCCGAACACAACTACACGAGGATAACATAAAGCCTTTCACTACATGCGGTTTGAACTGTAATTCTCTGCATAACAGGAATAGCTCTTACCCATCAGTTATGCCGTGCTGCGCTGATCTTGCACGTTTGAGAGTGGCGTACAGTATCTGAGAGAGGGAGAGACAGAAAGTGTGCGTTTGTAGCCAAAAGTGCGACTGAGAAGAGACGGCGTTAAAGTCCACCGCAGCACAGAGACACAGCAGACCGGCCCGGGTTAGGTCTCAACAACAAATCTTTCTCCCTCTCGGTCTTTCACACAGCCCGTCTCTCACTCTGTCGCCTCTCTCTGCTCCTCTCACTGACGTGTTTTGCTCTGCCCTCCAGCTGCCACTCTCTCTCCCTCCCTCTGCTCCTCCGGTCCCCTCCCACTCACTCTCTCCCACTCTCTCTCCCTCGGCTCTCAGTGACATCAGGGGGCAGTCTCGGGCATGTTGAGCATTTTATTACAGTCACTCTCCGTCTTCTAACACACCGACAAACACTGCGTCACACTCTGTCTACATTCCTGTTTCCCTGCACCACCTATGCATTCATGCACTAAATCTGCATTTTTGGACTCAACAGAGCCAAGTAGTACTTACCCACGCTTAGACACACACACGCACACACACTTTATGTAAAATCCTCCTACACACCAGAAACCTTACAGCACAGTCGTTTCTGTGAAGCTGGTTTGACAATAGCGATACATTACAACCACTGAAGACACACTACAAACACGCACATGGAAACAAAACAAGATGTTTACTGGTGGAGACTGATACCCCAGAAACTTTATGATGTTCGTAACTTTGCTCTGTGAACTCTCTGTTTTAAAAAGAAATTTACGTTTTATTCGAGTGAATCATCGCCACCTAACTATGCAAACGGTGGATATATATTACACATGACAGAGAGAAAGAAGTTTATCTAGACCACTACACAACTGTTTAAGGAGTTCCACTGCAGCAGTTAAATACGTAAATCTTAGCAAGAATGCATGACTAATAAACAGAAGGAGAGATGCTGAATCACAGGCCTGAAATCTCATTTGTAGACTGGTGATGAGTTTGGGATTGAATGATAATGAAGAGCATTTAGGGCAGCTGAAGGACTCAACCAACTGAGTGGAATCCGTCCACTTAAGACAAGTGCTCCTCTGGGGCAACACTTGACATGCCTTTTGGTTCTTTCAATGGAGGTTCAGTCAATATGTGTTAAAAGAAGCAGGCAGGAAGGACCTGACTGCCGAATGAATAACTGTTTTCCCCATGTGGGTTAGTCGTCCTGTGCACTCTAACAGTCTGCTTTCCAGTTTCCCTTGAATTACACTGGAGTAAAGGCAGGGTGCCAGTTGTGAACTGAAATCAAATACCTGCCTTTCACCAGCGGGTGCCAGTTCAGAGCCAGGGCGGAGCCAGTTACGCTTTAATTTCTTGAAATAAATGCAAGTTTTGACAAGTTTGAAAATCAAACTTGACCAAGCGCTGCAGAGTGGAATCATGGCGGACAAAATCTGTGGGCTGAGTCATGGGTCGATTTCTTGAGCTAGCCCCTCCCATATACACAGGTATGTGGTGCAACTTTGGGCCAAGCGACTTTATGATGGTGTGCTGGCGTCGGCTTTCTTTAGCTCTCACGCCAGCGTCTTTTTTTTTTTTTCTCTTTCAGTTGAAATTCGTGGGACTGCATTTAGAAACACATGAGTGATATACTGCCACTGTGGACAACGTTCAAACTTTTTCACTTTTATGAGTAACCCCGTTTGCAAGGGAGCTGAAAACAATCGTCTTCATTTTGATTCTGATGGGAAACAGATGGTTTTCTGATCCACTGCATGTGAAGTTAAACATAACAATACAGAAGGGCTAGGACTGCCCAGTCCAACTGAGATATGCCCATTGCTTGCAACATACACATTTAAGGTCAGAGAGGTCCTTTGCAGTTTTTATGTATGAAAAAAGCAACAAATAACTAGAAAATGTCTTATTTTAAGCCCGACTTTCCTGACAGCTTTTCTAATCATTATGATCTTGCTTTTCCAAGACGAGTTCTATTAACTCTTTATAGGTTGCTTGTGTGTTTTTTGTTCTTTTCTTTTACTTATTTATTCATTTCTATCACTTTTCACATTATTGCATATGGAATATGGCAATGCCCAAGCTGACAAGGAGACGAAAAATAAAAAGAAGGAGAAAAGATAAGAAGAAACAGACAGAGCACAAGTGGGAAAAAAAGGAATTACATTGATAAGTCTGAAACCAAACAGATCATCGAAGCTCACGGCACACCAGCATGCAGCATACCATCCGATATGCTTGTACATACAGGTGTCCATGTATGCGCAAGTGGCATGGTCTGTGTGTGTGTGTGTGTGTGTGTGTGTGTGTGTGTGTGTGTGTGTGTGTGTGTGTGTGTGTGTGTGTGGACGGGTATATACATCTTCGTGGGGACCAAAAATTGGAAGTTTACTAT
>VOQK01006520.1:13673-26621 GCA_015052645.1 Benitochromis conjunctus
TCAGGCAGGGGGACAGGAGTATGTGTGCATGCATTCCCCCCCCCCCAATACACCATCTGCTAACCCACTACTGAGCCACCCAGGATGGGGCCTGAGGAGGAGCAGCTGGGGGTGCTGCAGGGGAGGAAGGACTTAAAGTAGCCTCGGCACTGGCTATCTTCCTCTCTCTCTCTCCCTCTCTCTCTGCTTCACGTGTATCCTGCAGGATTTTGCTCAAAAAGATGCTCTGAGATCTGTGCAGACGACCCAGAGTGAGCAGCTGCAATATTGGACATTAGATCCTGATTAACACAATGTAGAAAATGAAATGGGCTGTGTAGACTCCTGCTGAGATCGGGATAGAATTACTAAGGAAGGGCCAACGCGATGTAATCCCGCTTTCACAATATGGCCATGCGCTGGTCCTTTACAACAGCCGCTGGGGGAGTCAGTGATGATTGTTCATTAGCAAACTCAGTAGGAGCTAGCAGTAGACCAATCTCCTAAAGATCCTGAACTGTGCTGCTGCCTGCAGTCTAATCTGATGCACATTCACTGGTAAAATTAAAAACAAAACAAAAAAAGAGCGACATCAATATGAAGCTAACGTGATTATGAAAAGGAAACCATTCGTTTGTTTGTAAACAATGTTTATTTCACGGCATTTGAGCAGTCGGTTCTTTTTTATTTATTTATTTTCCTCACAGTTTCATGTGTGAGTGTGTCTGTGAGCACACAAAGCTCATGAGCAGAGCCTAAAGTCATTAATGTTAATGTGTGTGTGCATCCTCACTATTCCCTGTACGGCTCTATATATAGGGCTGTAATGATAGCCAGCTCGGGGAGATGAGAGTAGAGAATTAATAAGCCTTGGTAGAAGATCTCTACACTGTCTCTAGACAATGCCGAGGCTCTCTGTGGAAAAGCAGCAGAGATGAGATGTTAAGAGTTTTTTTTTTTTCCTCTTATTTCTTTCTCTGCCATCCCACTGAACGAAGAAAATGAATTGATTTCTGGTGGAGGCGTGCATGGCCCTATTTTAGCTGGAAATTCATTTCTGTCTCAGATTCTTCTTGAAATTCTGAAGCGAAGGTCTGATTTATTGATGAGATTTGGGGAGCAGCGTAGCATGGGTCACATTATAAAGAAAAGGGTTCCGGGGTTAAATTGAGGATTAAATCATAGCGCCATTACACATTAAAAACAGCTTTTTCTTCTGCTATTATTATTGTTAAATGCAGGAGAGAAAGAGGATAAGACAAATTGAATAATTAGCTTTTAGATGACAACATTAGGGAATTATAGTGAAGTCAACAGCTCTTTAGTGGCTCAAAGCATTTCAGAGATAGAGAAAATCTTTCCTTCTGTGTCCCAGTGTTACCTTCAGTCAGTGTGATTTGGGGACAGGACCCCTCCCATGTTTCCAGTCCTGTGATCCAAAGCCAGATGAGCCAACGTCCAAGCAGCGAGGGTGAGCTGGGGATAAGATGCCCTAGTTGCTATCAGTGATTGACTGTCTCTTTCTCCCTTGGGAGGGTGTATGTGAGTGTCTGTATGAAGTGAGGATAAGGCACAGCCCTCTGCTTCCCAGGGCTACATAACACGCTGCGTATTGCTCCTCATCTTAGGGCAGCAACAGTCCCGCTTCCAGTGATCTGTCGGCTGGGTGGAAAATGTATAATCTACCCTTTGACAATAGGGTCTGTGGTGGTGCTTGGTAACTAAGCTGTCACTTTAGAAATTGTTAGTGAAGTTGCAGAATTGCTGCATGAGACAGTATGGATGTCAGGGCTGGGATGTGATGATTCATCCTCACAAACGTTGGTGAGCTTTAACCAGTGGTGACAGGTTTTTATTTCTTTTCTGCCAGTGAGCTTTTCTACCCAGCCCTGGACAATCATGGCAAAACCACTGCAAACTCTAAAGTATGGAAGCACAGATAATGTCTTTTTCCTGTCACAACTTAGATTATGAGACAATTACACAAATTGAACATGCTATTTTTAAATTCAATTTTATTTATATAGCACCACATCACAACAACAGTCGCCTCAAGGCACTTTACATTGTAAGGTAGACCCTACAATAATACATACAATGAAAAACCCAACAATCATATGACCCCCTATGAGCAAGCACTTTGGCGACAGTGGGAAGGAAAAACTCCCTTTAAACAGGAAGAAACCTCTGGCAGAACCAGGCTCAGGGAGGGGCGGCCATCTGCTGCGACCGGTTGGGGTGGAAGAAGGAAGACAGGATAATAGACATGCTGTGGAAGAGAGCCACAGATTAATGATTCAATGCAGAGAGATCTATTAACACAACCACCTTCAGTGGATAGTTACAGCAGACCTGTGGTCTGACTGCTTGAGGACATTTGTGGTTTGCACATGGCAATTTGAAATGCTGTATTAAAGGTGATTAAGGTATTGGGGATGTAATAAGGAACTTATAAACAGGGTTAAACTAGTAGCACATAATAAGCAGGAGTCATATGAAGCTATTTCAACAGGAGTCATATTTAGTATATGAATGAACGGATCAAAATTTAAACTGATTTTAAACAGTAAAACTTCAGATTTTTGGACGCCCACCAGCACGAGCTGGGAGTTGGCTTCAGGTTTTTAAATTGCACCCACGTAACACTCCAAACCTTATCTTAATATGAACTTATTCTGTCTGTTTGTAGTTGTCCCTCTAATCCTTCTCTTGTTAGCAAAGAATATTCTGTCATGTTTTCTGGAGTGAGCTCAGCATTTGGTTTGATCTTTAAGGCAGCGTGATCTTTTAACAGCAGTTCTGGGGAACAGTCTGACCTTTTTTCTCTCTTGTCCAGCCTCAGTTTTAAGTGCAAACTAGCCTGTCCCCTCCAGAGGACATGACTCCTTTCCTGTCCACTTCAATCAATGATTTTGCACAGATCTTTAATCCAGACAAAACATTTTTTTTCCTTTCATTTTTGCGCCAGTGCCTCTCTCGACATCTATTCAACCATTATCATTCAACCGAGCAAAGTCACATTCAAACGCTATAATCAACTGATCAATATTTGCACCCCTGTTGGAATTACTGCAAAGTGAGTCTAACAATTTATAATATAGCTGACTGCTTTTTTTTTTTTTATATATAGGCAGTTTGTCCTCAAAGGTCTGACGCTGATGCAGAAAGGAGTGATGTCTCATTTATTCCATGGGCTTGTAAAGGTTCAGCCCTGTAAGGTGCAGAACAGTTTCCAGTTATACGTAGATAAGGTGAGCCGCACATGCTCCTGACGATGTGAGGAGAGCGGGCCAGAACAACCAACCATCACCTGTTTACTGTCTGTACATCGCACACTGCTAAAGCGTGTGTCTGAGCCTCACACAAACTTCAATTTAAAGCAAATAATGGCACGCTCAAGTCTGCCTTTTGCGTGATGTTTCATTGTCCTCATTACAGAAACAGTAGCTACCTGAAAGTGAGCAGAAGCAGCACCGGGAGACTAAGACCTGCCACGTTGCCCGCTCCCTGTAAGGTATTTAAGCCTCATTCTTCTCTTGCCACAAGAGCCTTTTATTCCAGGCCTCCCACCGACTACAGCCACACCAGCTCTTAGTTTTTCAAAGAGACTTTAATCATTTTAATATGAAAGCTGCTAAGTACCCCCAATAATCACTTTGATGAAATGGAGGACATTTTGAACAGCCCCCCCACCACATTTCAGCTTTTCACCCCTGCCTTTCATCATTCTTTTCATCATACCAGCTTCACTGACTAATGCTGGATCCTGATATGCTATGTAATTTACAACCTTTCAGCCATTCCTAACTCCATCTCGATTCATCTGTCTTTGGCTTTGTCTGCCTTTTTCAAATCAAAATGACCAGTCATATATATATCTATGCATATTGTTTTTTCCTGGAAATTCGTTACATGCAATGCTCAACAAATGGAATTCACAAAAAGTAGATTTTAATTTGTTTACACCCTAAAAAAAAAACCCCACCCTTAAAATCCACAGAAATGTGGCTGCTGGAAGTGAAGGGAGAGATATGTTTTCCTTGATAAACTGGTGGCGTTTGAGTCTCATGCAAATTGTGCAAACTGGATCACATAATAAAAGTCTCGGGTTTGTAGTATTAACTTCTGTCCAGTTCACTGTCCTGTGAAAAAGTGACAGTCAAGAATAAATTCACCTACTTTTAAAGTCCACTCTGTTCCAGCTTGAGCTCTTGCAGAATCTAGGACAAGGTTTGTCTTTATCTGCAGAGCAGAAGTGGAGCAAAAGTGGCAGTGACAGAGTTGGAATATTGGCTGATGCTCTGTTGCAAAATACTGCTGTTTTCTCAGCAGTTGTCCAAAGATAAAGAGTTCAGCGCTGTTGTTACAATTTCTCCACATCTGTCAGTTGAAAAATAGACTTTTCAGCTGTTAGGTAAGGCAATCATTTTGAGTCAAGCTGATTGAGGTTAACTATAAAGAGCCTTGTTGGTCTTTTATATGCATAAATAATTTGAATTAACAGCCTCTTGTTAGTTGCTTTTTTAAAATTCATCATTTTGTCATCATGGCATGGTTTGTGTATCTATATTTTACGCCATAGAAAATGTTAAAGAAGGCTAAATAAGAGCTTATTTAGATTATTATCCATCCATCCATCCATCCATCCATCCATCCATCCTCCTCCGCTTATCCGGGGCTGGGTCGTGGGGGCAGCAGCCCAAGCAGAGAAGCCCAGACGTCCCTTTCTCCAGCCACCTCCTCCAGCTTGTCCGGGGGAACACCAAGGCTTTCCCAGGCCAGCCGAGAGATATAATCTCTCGGCTGGCCTGGGTCTGCCCCGGGGCCTCCTCCCGGTGGGACATGCCCGGGACACCTCACCCAGGAGGCGCCCAGGCTCTTAGGTTATTAATTCTGTTGATTCTGCCACCGTGTTGTCAGCAGGGGATCCTTCAGGTCTGGTGGGTTGTGGGGTCCCTGGATCTATCTTGTTTTGGTACATCCCACAGATGCATGATCTGATTGGGTTCTGGAGCGTTTCCGTCAGCAGTTTTTTGTGTGTGTGGTTGCGTTGGCCACTGATGAGTGGTGTGTGTCGAAGTGAAATCCACATGAATTTCAGAACCCAACACGTTCCCAGAACTCCGCTTCTCAACAAGCTGATCAGTGTTACTCACTTCACCTTTCAGTGGTCTAAATGTTGTGGCTATAGTCGTTAGATATGGTTTGTTGTATGGTTGTTGTTTCATTCGCATTGTTTACTGTTCAAAGAATATGAAAAGTTTCATATTTATTCATATCCAATGATTTAATACATTATTTTCAGTCTTTATCAGGTTTTTCTTTTACCTTGAAATGCTGGAGTACTGAAGCTTTGTATTATTGTGATGAATTCTCATTAAAATGGAATAAAAGGGAAAAAAATTAATAAAGCCACTGAGAGTAGCTGAAATTGCTATTCAGCAGAATTCTGTGAAACCATATAAATATCAAGAAGCTAAAGCCGTTCCCATTAGAGTTATATTTAGCGAACCTATAAAAGTGATGCACAACTTGGTTGCTTTTGTTCCAAACGGAATTTATGCATACGCAGCGACATATGGTGCTTGCTACTTTTCACATATAATTTTATATATTACTGCAATTACAGTGATAGAAACCAAGTAGTGCAAATGAGTCTTTGTTGACTTATTTATCACCTCTTGTGTGTTACCTTGGTATCTCTCTTTGCCTTTTGGCAGTTGCACTGCCTTGTGGTTTATTTATACCACATCTCATCATTTATTAAAAACTCAGTCAGTGGGGCAGGCGGAAAAGCATTAGGGAGTGAAGTCGACAGGCTGCTCGGGAATCGTCCTTCCCGTGTGCCAAGTGGGGCTCCTCTTGCCCTCGCACTGCGCGGTTGGCGCCAAAAGCCTGCAGAGCCAGAAAGACAAAGGGAGGATGGTCAAGAGTGCCAGTGAGTGTAAGGACTCTTTTAAACAATGAAAAATTGTCCCTTTCTGATATGAGAAGCATAAGGGGGGTTGGCAATTTTAGGCCCGACTATATACATCTTTTTCAAAATGTGTTTTTTTTAATCTCCTCGAGGAGCTTGCAGCCACTGGCATCAGATGAGAAGCTGAACAAACACGTCTTTGCCAAACAGACAAACGACCACATCTGCTCTGCTAAGAATGCGAAAACTATAAAAGGCTAAGAAAGTCCGGAAGTCTGCATTAACAACAGTAGACATTTATTGTATGCAGAAGTTCCTGTCTTTTGAGGCCCCTTTTTGAAAAAGCTGCAGTCGAGCCGGGGCTTGACATCTTGTTTCTGATTCACAGTGGAAGAAGTTTTTTAATCCTGAAACCGCCTTTTGAGTAACTCACATTATTTTGAGGACGAGTGTAGATCATCATCACAATAAGATCACAGACATTAAGAACACTCTAAATGAAACTTGACCGCAAGTTAAAATTTCCCATCTTTAAGTTGACCTTAAAGAAGCGGCACAGTCTGAGGAGGTAACAGTAAGTCTGATATATTTTGCATTAAGTGCTCTTTAAACTTCAGTATGTCAAGCCAACATTACCTGGTAAGATGCAACTTGGGCTTTTTTTATGGATAAGAGGGAAAATATGCGTTCTTTTCGTTTCTGTGAATCGACCCTTTAATGATTCATGCGTTGCTTTTTATGACTCCCTGCTGTCCATAAAGCAGAACAATAAAAATTCTTAAAATGTCCCAAACAGCATTGCGAAAGGACATAACCTCAGCGAGGAATGTCGCACGAGTGTAAGACACTACGTGGGGGTATGGAAGGGAAAACAAGAACACCCAAAATTACCAGCCCTGCCACTGCAATGCCAAGTGAGAGCTCAGAAGTGCAGCTGTGTGAAAGAACCCGGCTGTGCTTGCGTCTGCTTAACCACAGGTGTAACCTGGGGTTGTGTGTGAATCTGTAACCCTAGTGCAAAAAACGTCACTGCTAGCAGTATTAAACCAACTTTGATTATGTAATTTAGGCTGTGCGGTTCACTGACCTTTGGCTGCCTGTGTCCTTTGGACTCCCAGAGCACCTGCCTGGAAGCTGCCGACTCACCATTTGAGGCATGTCTTTCCTGTGGTCTTTAACAGACTACTTTTCCTCTGCAGGTGCAATCAGCTGTCATGACTGGCAGAGAGATAAGACCCTGACACACAGATAGCGTAGAGAAAAGATTAACACGTCGCCGTGCTTTGCTTTGCTTCTTTTGTTGGCTTTGTGTCGTGTTTCAGACAAAACCTCAGAATTTTCAAGTCAGTTGACTTGAAAGGGTGAATCCTGAGTGCGGCAGCTCAGTAGATCATAACCTCTTTTGATCGAGTGGGATATTGAAAGCAGGTGAAAGGTAATGGTACTGAAGAGTTCATTAAAATAAATAACCAGGCGATGCATTCATTTAGTCTGCAGATAAGCTTGTTTGCCCCCTGTAATGCATGAATGTTCAGGGCCCTTCTCACTTTGATCTGTGTGAATAGAAAGGCATCAAAGGAAACAGGTTTCACTGTGTCGGTGTGCATAATGAGCAGGGAGTAATCTCATCACAAGGAAATTGTTTAACACGTAGTAGTTCTGCAGATTGATGGATGTGCCCTCTGCATAAATTGCAGCACTAACACTTCAATAATCACTGGTTACTATCATTAAGGTAGTCCCTACGACTTTTTTTAAATGTCACACTATGTCATTGCCACATTGTCAGGGTGTTGGCAAAGGATATAATGGAGCAAGGCTGCCTGTTTTCATTGCACAGTGTGGCTGCGAGCAAGCCAAGACATTCCCATTTGCAATTGAGAGTGCTTCCAATGTCATATTTACATATAAAATGGCAGGTCATGTCATCTTCCCTCGTTGTTAAGGCACTTGAAGACCTACACAAAACCTCATCTGAGGGCATTTACAGTAAAGCGTGCTGGATGTTATATCACGCGAGTAAATGTGGGGAGCACAGGAGCAAAATTGTCTCCTGTGATTTATAGATACAGGGATTTTTTCCCCCCCCCAGCACTACTTACTCCCAGCTTTGCTTTTCTTTGCAATGTAAACAATTAATCCTGTTCTCAGAATATGAAAACTGCTTATTGGGTGGAGAGAATAGTTGCTGCTTTTACAAAGGGGGTTGCTCACGAAAAAGCATCTGACTTTGTGCTATGTGTTGCAAAAGAAGGATAATGTGAAGTGTGGACATATTCTTTACATATATATATACATATATATGTAAAGATATATGTATATATATATATATATAAAATAACTTTTTATCCTGATGTTTTATTTATGGCTTGTGTGCAGCTGTCTGTGCTCTCCTCGCTTGGGAAAGTTGAAACTTCAACCCCTTAAAATAAAGGTATGCAAATGTACTTGTCATTCAGTTGTGGTTAAACGTTTACACTCATACATACACTCATCATGGCCATGCATGCCATAGGAATTTGAGGCTTTTAAGGATTTCTTTGAAGGCTGTACATCATATATCTAAAATGACTTTAAAAGACAAGAATTGGGTACACAAGTTTGAAATGAATTTGGATTTTCTTTAATTTACACAGGATCAAAAGCATATATACAGGCTAAAATATAAACATACACGCCACCAATACTTGTTTAAAGCTCCCTTAGTAAGTTGCACCTCAACCACACGTCTAGCTTCTGGCATAACTCTGGCTGGATTTTTGTGAACTCTTCTGCGCAGAGGTTCATTTAAACTGGTCAGGTTTGCTGCTGGAACACCAAGTTGGGTCTAAGTTTCAACTTTCTACCTGTTGATTTGAGGTGAAATTAAAGAACTTGGTGGTAGTCCTCCTTGTTTATTATTGTGTCAACTTTGTGCAGTGTACCAGTCCCACTGGCAGCATAAAAGCCCCAGAGCATGATGTGACTACCACCATGCTTGACAGCTGGTACAATATTCTTAGCTTTGAAAGCCTCACCTTTACTCCTCCAAACAAACCTCTTGTCATTGTGGTCAAATAGCTCAAATTTGGTCTCATCTGACCAAAACACTTTTCTCTGAAAGGCATTTGGCGTGTCCATGTGGGCTGCTGCAAATTCCAGTGAACCTTTAAAGTGTCAACATTGCTTCACTGTGGACAGTGATGCTGGTGTTCCAACAGTTTCCAGTTCATGGCAGGCTTGAGTCTTGTTGGTTTCTGGGTTGTTCCTGAACATCATCTGGGGGTGACAGTCAGCAAAGCTGTGCCACCTCAGAATAACCTGGACTTATGTACAATCCTGGAATCTGCAGTTGTTTAAAATGGTTCCCTAAAGTTTCTGGAGTGGAGCTCTCAAAGCCTAGACTTCAACCCTATTAAAAATATGAAAAAATATATATTTGGGGATTATGCTTAAAAGCTGGTTCTGTGTGAGGAAAATAACTAATTTAAATTGACTCTACCAATTTTCTTTTCATGCTATGAAAAGTGGTCAAATCTCCATCCAGAATTATGCCCAAAGCTTGTTGATGGTTACCAAAAGTGTCTGATCAAGGTGCAACTTTTTGATATTTATCCCAAAATGTGTCGGGGTATAGATACACCTTTGACCCAGTATGCACACTTTTGAGTCTATACCTAATCCTGCATTGATTCAAGAAAATCCTAAATGTTTTCTAGTTCTTGTTTGTAAGTCATTAAAGATGTATACTGTAAAGAAAGAAATCATGAAAAGCCCAAATTTACCAATGCATTTATGATCACGGTGAGTCTATGTAAACTTTTTACCACAACTACACACCAAATGACTGTGTTTGTCATGTGTGCACTTGTAGTTTTCAGAAACTTGCCAAGATGAAATTCCCATCACGTTGGCACATGTGGATTTAAGATGGCAAAGGTAGATAGTTCATTTAAATTTTGAAAAAGTGCAATTTTCTTGTGTGTAAACGAACAAAAGAAAAGTGATGAAATCACATTTTGCTCGTCATAAAAGGATTGCGGATACTGAGCTTTTGTTTTACTAAAACGTTACTAAATCTTTTCACTGATTCTGACATATTTTGGAATCTGAAGTGAGGGGCAGTGAGCACAAACAGGCTTCACCATACACAGACGCTGTTTGTACGGTGTCACTGCTTAGACATTTGATCTATAATCCTGATTGCCTGCAGCCTTGCTGCTGATGTCAGACGATATAGATCAGAACGTCAGTGGTTGTTGACGAGGTGTTGCCTCCCGCACTGCTGGTTTCCTTTACCTGGACGTTTTCCAAGTTACCAGGTAGCAGGCGGTGTGCAAAACAACACAGATCCCTTTTTCCTCTCCTGGGTTTCTGACTTCTTTGAAAATTCCCCGGCATCAGCAAGATTGCTAAAAAAAAAACCATTAACGTGGGAGTGTGCGCTGGGAAACCCCTCCCTCCTTGTCATTTTAACTTCTCGCTAATTTTAAGGGCTTGGTCTCGTATTTTCCTGTCTATGGTTTTTACCCTTAGTTTACACACTGACGTCATGCATTCCATTTGTGAAAATCACCTCCTGAAGCAGACGTTCTTGCTTGTGCATGTGTGTGGGTGATGTAAACCTTGCAATTATGTGCCAATGACACACACTTTGTCAAGAAGGAGACTCAGGTCTGGGTTGTTAGAAAGCCAGGGACTCATCAGTTGTTAGATCAACATGATGTAATTGAGCTTTTTAAAGCACTTTGCCGGGCTGCCTGTGCTCAATCTGTTACAGATTTGGTGTTTTTACTTCATGCATTTCCATTGGACATTGTGTTCTGATGAGTCTGTTGACTGGCTTTGATATTGCGGCTGAAATAGCCAGACTAATGCCAGTAATAACTGGGGGGAGATTGAGAGGATAACATTGGGAAAGACATCTAGTGTGTCTTCTTTGCCAAAGGGAAAGGGTCTTGGAATAACAGGCTTAAGATTAAGGAAGAAATATTTTCTGCTTTTGCTCACTCTACTGCTTGCAAGAAATTTTCTGTGGGAAAGAAGTCAAAATCTTCACTGCGGCCGATGGCGATGGGTGACGAAAAACAAAAAAAGCATAGTGTTAACATTTCCAGATCGAAATATGTTTTTTTTCTTAAAATGAAAACTTCAGTTTCTATGTTTGCACAACTGAAAATGTCTCACTTTTAAAATGTTTCTTTTTCTTTTTTTAAATCAGATGACAAAACTAAATCATGGTTTGTACAGACTTCCTACTCCATACTCCATCCACTTGGATATTGTGGACTCACTTGTTGCTTTTGAAATGGTTGCTTTGAACTTGGAGACCACGGTTGCGACCGCTTGTAATTGGTTGTCATCTTCAGAGCTACTTCGGTGCGTGAAGATGATGATAAAATGGCAAATTTGCAGACCTACATCTAGAGTCTAGTCTGAACTTCATAGATCTGAACCAGAAATGCAGAAATCCCTTCACATGACATTGTGTTTAATTGCAAAGTGATATAGGCACCTAGCGACCTTGCTTTTATATAAGAACTTAGCCAGAATACAACCAGTTTGCAATCAGTTGAGTCGTCACCTAATGCAAAGAGACAAGCCGCAGATGAGATACAGTTATTGGTGCACGCTGCTTTTAGTCTGCAGTTATTTGCAAACCTTCGCCAACCTGACTGAGAACAATTGCAGTTAGTCCGAGTCAGACAACGACTGGTTGACAGGGTGCCTCCCACCAGACAACCTTTTCAATCACCTTGTAATCAAAAATGGTCACCCAGAGGTTGAGCTTGCTAAAAGCTCAACCTCCGGGCATCCCCTAGATTGTCACAATTACATTGGCCTTTGAAGCAAAGAGATTCACCAGGCAACCACCAATTTTTCCTAGTCGCATTCAGGTTGCATTCCTAGTTTTGCTCTAGAGTGAGCAGTTAGCAGCACTCTACTGTCTGTGCCATATTCAAACGCGCCTTGAGATTACTTTATGCATTTGAAGTGGTAATATGCAGTAATTTGAACAGTTAGTCTTTGCACCTTACTTACAAGATGTCTTTCTACGAGATGCTGCAATAATGAGAATAAAAGAGGTCATAAAGTTCTGCAACACCACCCATAAAACAATCAAAGACCGTACTCGATTTAGTTCTGCGGCGCTTACAGTGCGGCTTCTATTTTTTTAGTCAAAATTAATATTAGGTTGTTTTTTTTTTGAATTTTTATAAACACATGGTAACTTTACGATCAGACTTTGTATTTCATGCTCAAAAGCAAACATCATCCTCTTTACCGTCGTATATAATGTGCTTCGCTCTGTGGAGGTCTGTGTGCAAATGTCTTAGCAATCAGCAGTCAGGACAACATTCCAGTCTACACCAATTTTTCAATGAACAAGTCCACACTGTAATATTGTGTAAATACCACTAATGCCAATAGTAAATGATGACATTAATACACTATCACTGACAGATTTTTTGTTGTCATTTTTTTAAACCAAACTGACCACAGAGCCAGCTGAGAGGAAGCACTGTAATGTTATTAAAAACCCAGGGACTTTCCTCAATCTTGTTTTTAAAACCAGTAAATGATGTTTGAGCTTCCCACCAAAATTTCTGTTTTGCCTCTTTAGCTTATGGAAATAGAGTCATCCCATTGAAGTGTCTCATTGTTATAGGGTGTTATCATTCATCATTTTTTTTATTTACTTCTGCACATCCTCACACAGGGGATTTCTGGTAAAGGGCCTGACCCTGCAGCTGGGCCCAGTTTATGCGATGCTGACTGCCAGGTGGCAATGAAGCAACTGGAAAACCCACAATAAACCCACAAACGCTCATTCCCACAAGAAGGAGAAGTTCTTTATGAGCCGTTGTCAGCACATCTGCCTTGTGCTCACTTGCTCAATGAAAAACGCTAGATTTTCTTCTAATACGGTATCTTTTCTTGCTCTATGACGCTATTTTGAAGATATATTTCACCCCAAAAACAAGGATGCATGAAATTGCTTTTTGTTTTTCAGAACATATGATGTAAGTTAAGTTTTATATTGAACCAAGAGTAACTATTTCTTCATCCAC
>VOQK01006527.1:9265-29454 GCA_015052645.1 Benitochromis conjunctus
TGGATTGCACCTGTTACACATTACACATGCAGAGACACAGTTATGACATTTTTGGCCAGGGATATGTTTACAGTGTATCTGTGCTGATTATCAGTTGTTTAGCCATGGATTTTTATATGCTGGAAGGGGATAATGTGATTATTTCCTAAGCTGCTGCATGATGCCTTGTAATTCACAAGGGGGCAGCACCTGATACTTAGTTCCTCACAGTGCCACCTGGAATCCCCAACAGGGCCAGCACACCTCTTTTGTGAGCATGAGGGGTTTAGTAAGATTCAGAAAATTAAGTCTTTTTTCACAAATAAAATATTCTTTAACCTTCAATTTATTATTGTTGCTGTCTTCCTGTAATGATTATGAAGGTTACATCAGTATATCTGAATAAACCGTTCAAATGTAAAAACACTGGGGTTTACCCTTGTTGTTGCAGGCAATCCATTTGACATTTTCAGCAAACGTCATCTCCCGTCCAATCAGATAGGTGAACACTCGAACCTGGAGAGAAAGTCAGGTGCTATATGTAGTGAGACGTGATAAGCCATGCTAATTTAACACTCTAAACAGCTTTTAAAGGATGATATTGGTCTGTGCTGGTCTTTACAATACCCGTCGTTCCGGCCAGTTAAACTCTTGAAAAACATCCTGGAAGTCCTCCATGGCTCCGTCTGTTATCAACATGATTGCCTGGTTACACAGGCTGCCCTGCCCCAGTGCAGTAGCCTAAACACATAAATATGCACATCCAGTTTAATCAGTTTTTTTTAAATCTGCACTCAAGCTCTGTGTATTGTGGAAGTAGGAATTTCTAATTAACTTTACTTCACTATTATTACGGCCAAGGGGTAGCAGTTGCTATGATTGTGGCAAGGAAAGACAAACCTCATTGAGGATCTTGAAAGACTCCTTCATTGCTTTTTTTACTTTGCCCTCTCCTTTCACATGAAGCCCTTCCACCAAAAGCTTGAAATGCTGGAGCGAGACCCAAAAAAGTAAACACACAGACACTGTCAGTGAGCCAATGCGCTTCCCTTCAGGCAAAAGCAGCCGAATTATTCACAACAGAAAAAAAAGAGAGCGAGGGAGACATAGTGAAGAGAGTGCAGTAGAGGGATTATCCCTGGCACACTGACCACTAACACCAAAGCTACTGCAACACCAGAAGGTAACCAAGATTAATCAACACACAAATAAAGACAGATTCACATGCACATTTAAGGAGGAGGAAGGACCACGTAAAAGTGTTGTACTGTTGTTTTAGAAAGCTGTAAGTGTGCATGGTCTTCTTTTACAAATGACAAATCCTGTAAAATGTTGCACCTTGCATAGCACAAGGATGGATATAAACACTTCTCTAACTAGTCACTTGTATATATGAAAATGCAGTTTCAAGAAGAAGTGAAATTTTGATGTGAAACACTCATCATCACAGAACTGAAAAGGAAATGTGCTTTCTTCTGCGTCACCTCTCACAACAGGAGTGATGCTAACTCCTATTGTCTCTGTGCAAAAAAGGGTTGAAATACAAAGCATTGGCAAAGCCACATACAACCCCAGATCAAACATTTACATGCACGACCACTGCACACGGCTGCAGCTATTTATAGCACGTAAGAGGAGGTCTTGCATCTGTGCATGTGAATAGTAAATAATTAGAACAATAAGAATAATTGCAAGCATAGTGAAACTGGTTTCATATAAACAAACATTCATAACATGGAATCATAACAGGTGTAAATTATATTTAAATATATAAGAGACATAAAAAAAATGCTCAAAATAACTGAAATTGTTGTGAAGTTTTATTAAAACAACAACACTGCGAATTGCATTTAATCTCACATATCTGCTCTGGTCTATTCTGTGACAATGAGAAAATGACTGACAAATGAAACTGTTTGCTTATGTGCACTTGCACTGTCATTGGGGAATGTTGTGTACTGCATCTTGAACATGGTTGTCTTGCAGCCTCCATTTGTGCTAAGTAATCTGTCCAGTAATTAAAGCTGTACTAACAAGACTGAAAAAAGTGACCCAGTGTGACTTTCAGTAGGACTAAAAATGAATAGTTATGTAGGAATACTGGAACTCTTGTAGAACAACCACAAAACGGACGATTGTCTTCATCTAAATGTGTGTTCCCACTTATGCAAGTGTGTCAGCCAACATCTGTAAGCCCATTCTGCTACAGAATATCCTATGTATTCACCCAATCAGATCCCCTGCTGACAGGTCATGTGACCAACTTAAACTTGTCAGCAGCCGGCGACCTCACCCAAACTGCCATGATGTGGAGGGGAGTGAAAGTAGGACATACTTATAACAAATAAACACACACACACACACACACACACACAAAGATTGAGCAGACTGAGCAGGTGTTGGGAAGTTAAAAAAAAGGAGAACAAAGGGAAGAAAAATAAAACAATGACATTATTGGTGCTGGGCATATAAATAATTCAAAAGAGGAGTAAAGAAGGGAAATTGGAAGGAATATTGATATTTTTAATATATTAGTAGAGGCCGAAGTCAGGCTCCTTTGACCACATACGCTTTCTAGGGTTTTACTGGGTAAATCCTTTAAAGGGCAGGTTGAAACCGTGATGTTTTAACTATGATGTGATTACAGCATTAGCATTGTCTTCAGGGTATTAGTAAGATAATTATGAAGTTACAAGAGGTTAATTCACTTAATCAGCCATGAGCATGAACGCATGTGCCATTCATCAAGGGCTGCTTATGTGTCTTACCTCTCGGTTATCCAGATCAGCCTGTACTAGCGTGCCCTGGAAGCAGGGTTCCACGTAGCGAACATAGTCACTGTACTGGAGACAGAAACCAGTTCACATGAACTCATAATGGCCACTGAGCAGCTAATGAAGAGTCAACATGATTAACATTTGCAGCAGGGGACAAACAGTTGTTAGTGCAGTTTTACGACCTGCAGTCAATCACCCTGAATATCACAACGTAATTAAATTACTTAAATAATCTCTCAAACCAACCATCTTGAAATATAGACTGCTCATAATGTAACAATAGGAAAGTTGTCATCATATGGAGTATGATTTTAATGTCTTTATATGTGTGCTTGGTTTAGTCAAAGCTAAGTATCATTTTGAATACACCTCATAAAATAATTAATTAAACAATTTTTTAAACTACACAATTTTGATATTAAGAAGTACTGTTTTTTTTTGTTTTGTTTTGCTGCACGGTCACTCGGCTGAAAGGAGTGTAGCTTTAAATTCTGGTAAAAATACAGCTTAAAGGCAGAGGATTTGCAGGAGGCGTATGATTACACACGCAGTAATACCAGGATAAACCATGCTTATTACACAGATTTGTAGTTGTAGGGTTACACACAGCCAAAATCCCCCAAAAAACCTAAAAAGAAAACAAATTTAGAAGCTTTGATGTTACTCAAAATTTATGCCTGGCGTGATCCAAATTTTGAATGTTTGCATGTGTGTGTGCATATGTACTTCCACGTGGAGCTGTGCATTACTTCCATTGCATTTGTGTGTTTGGGCTTTAATCTCTATGTCACGCTCATCCTGACTAAGACAACTGCTCACTGCATTTGTCTTTTGTATGACTGTTTGTGCATATACTTACAGCTATGATGTTAACAAAGTCATTTTCTCCCAGGGTGTCAAGGATTGTATTAATGGTGTGCTTGGCTATTGTCAGTCTGAGTCCCTTCATGCTGCCACTGACATCCACCACGATTACTACATCTTTAGGAGATGTGGCTGCTTGTATATACCTAAAAAGACATAAAGAGAAAGAAGAAGTAGGTAGTAGATGCACTACAGCCTACATTTAACAGCAAGTATGACCAGACTGGGTGTTATGTACTGCTAAGTCCAACAGCCAGGAAGAGCAGACAGTGTTTATCCTTTTATATGTTCCTCTGTTCAGCCCTCCCTTCATCTCTTTATTACCATCCCCTGATTTTCCAAGCTAATTAACATTAATGAGATTTCCCCTAGTGCAGCAGGCGTGATCGGCAACTTTCCAGATGTACTCTGTCTCCTTCCTCGATCTCTGCTTTCCCAGACAACTGTATTAATGTCTGGAAACCAGACCAAGTTTCTGCAATCTAAACAGTCCTTTTTCTTTGTGATAGATCTTTTTACAGCAAATAAAATGTCATATGTTTCAGCAGCAATGAAATAAGCATAAACACTACATTAATGATGGCTGAATTCTAGTTAACTACTTCAGTGTTAGCGTGTATAATATGCACTGTTACACTGTCATGTACACTCACCGGCAACTTCATTAGTCACACATTGCTAGTACAAGGTTAGACCCCCTTTTTTCAGAACTTCCTTAATTTTTTGTGGTATAGATTCAACAAGATCCAGGAAATATTCCTCAGAGACTTTCCTCCATATTGACATGATGGCATCACATAGTTGCTACAAATTTGTTGTCTGCACATTCATGGTGCAAATCCCCTTTAACTGTTAGATACTTTCTAGTTTCCTGTTCGTAGCTGACAGGAGTGGCACCCGATGTGCTCTTCTGCTGCTGTAGCCCATCTGTTTCAACGTTCGATGGGTTGTGTCTTCAGAGATGCTCTCCTGCATACCTTGATTGCAACAAGTGGTTATTTGAGTTACTCTTGCCTTCCTCTCAGCTCGAAGCAGCGTGGCCATTCTCCTCTGACCTCTGCCATTCACTTGCTCCCTTTCCGAAACACTCAACAGCTCATCTAGTATCACCAACCATGCCACTTTCAGAGACATTTAAATCATTCTTCTTTCCCATTCTGATGATAAGAATTCTTAAGACAGTCAAACACACCTAAAATGTATGGGTGATCCATACTAGATTGCCCAACGGTCCATAGTCACTGTTGACTTGGAGTGATCAGATCTGTAAGTGGAGTTTCATTTTGAGAGAGCTAAAGTTAATCAAAAGGCATCAATGGGGTAAGGACAGCCCAGTGTGACAGCAGTATAGCCTTACCAGTTTCTGTTTCTGCAATCAAATGTGACGACACCGTTTTCATCTGGAGTCCATTGGATGCCTGAAAGAAAACAGAGCGAGTGAGAGAGTGAGGATGATGGTCAGAGGACAAACCTGGACAATTTTGTTTGGTTGGACGGATGAGCAACTGATGTCAAAATGAATGCTGTGGTAGATGATGACAAACTGTCAAACGAGGCTGCGATGGGTGACGCAGAGGGTGAGTAAAACAAGCTGTCACAGCTCTTCTGTTAATTACTCTCCTCTCGCTCTCTCTCTCACGCACACACGCAAACGCACACACTCAGACAGACATGTACACACACAGAATTTATTAGCAGCCAGACTCTCACTGAGACTGACTCATCATGTTTGACTGTTTCTTGCGCTGTCAGTTGCTGTGTAAGTACAGTACACTGTTTGGCTTATGTAGCTGAATGTTTATCTACAGTGCTGTTCGTGTTGTTTTAACACTGCATCATCACAGGAGAAAAGTGCAGCCAAGGGTACCGTCAATTAACACACTGTGCTACAATTTTGGTACGCACATTTGCTGGCCCAAGTGTAGGTGACTCAGACGTACCTGGATATAGCCTGAAAAAGCCCGTAGAACTGCCAAAGTACTGCCAGGTGAGAGTTGGATCCTCCTGGAAGTTATCAGCGAAAACATCGTTCAGAGCCTCAGACATGTAGACTCCATTGAGAATATCAGGATCTACAAAACAGAGAGAGGTTACATATTCTACTGCTAATCTAGTGTATTATGCAGCGTTTGCAATTATATTTAAGGCTTTGTGGTTGCGTTACCTCTGTTGTAGACATTTGTGGGAACTTGTATGTTACTTTGCTGTATGCTGACTGGCAGTTTATTAAAATGTTCGTTTTCCTCCAAAGGGAATTCTCCACCCAGTGGGACTGGATTCCCATCCCCATCCACAGTGTTGATCAGCATCGAGTTATAATAGTCAAACTACAGAGAAAAGTGACAGTTGGTGACTGTACATATTACTAAAAGGAGTAACCAAGAAAGAACAAACAGTTGGTTATAATTCAGCTATAAGTCTGTGGATATTTTTTCAGAAGGGCTGAAAATCAGCTCACAAACTGGATCATTAAAAGACAATTTGAAGTTCGCTCCACTCTTGAGGCTTCACAGGAGCTATATTCATCTTTCATATCATCTTTTACATACAGTGTCTGAGTTTTCTTCTTGCATTGGGAATTGTATACTGTATAAGCTGAAAAATGAAAAACTTTACAAATTTTTAAGCAAATATGTTACCCTTACCTCGAGTGTTTCATTGTACTCATGGTCCAGATCTGCATCCTCTGCTGCTTCTGCTAATCTCTGTGATCAAAGGCAAAGCATTAAAGATTGTCTTTTTTTTTTAAATTAGCAAAGTGCAGCATTACACAAACCCACACTAGTGTACAACGTATCAGTGTTTGATTTGATGATTGCCAATTTGATTGGCATTAAAGGTGTTTTTACTCTGCATGCATAATCATTACCTTGACAGCTTTCATCTTCCTCCCAAGCATCTCTTCCATTTCTTCCGCAAACTTTTTTACCAGTTCGTCTCCATTCACCTCCTCTATCGTCACTGTACCTTCAATATCCTTGTATTTCTTTAAAACACACACACACAATTACATTTAAAAGGAAAGATTTGTTTAAAAAATGTCAAACACTGTGCCAGCCTTTGCAAGACTGTTTTAAGACGACAAAACACAATTATTAACGCTTTCTAATCTTTCAACACCCACGCGAAACCAAACAGCCCCTCGGAAAACAGAGATCAACTGTACGGGCAACAACCCTGATATGCACAAACCTTCACACCAGGCATTTACACATCCTCTCCCTCCACCCTTCACTATTTTGTACAAAGTGATGGTAATGTTTTCGAAGATTTATAATTCACTTGTATAATAAGCAGACATAAAAATGAGTCTCTTTCCTGACATGTAATTACAGCAGTGGCATTCAAAATGATCACCAAAAAACTGAATAAATTTAATTTTTTTTTAACATATTCATGTTTTCTTTTTTTTCTAGTCCGACAACCAGTTTGCCAAATAATACTCATAGTATTTGTTCACAGTAGAACCACAGCAGCTACACAAATGCAATTTAAGGGATCCCATACTGTTACTGCATGAGGACTGAAAGGTTAATTTCCTGCACTAAGAATAATGTAATGACATTTGACCGTCTTGTTTGTTTATTTTCTGTTGCCTTTATAAAGACGATTACCCTTAATTACGATGTTTTACAATTATTATCAAAATTTGCTCAGGAAAAAGATTCGATAAGCCATGTGACACATATAATATAAAAATATAAGGATCTTTTGCAGGTTCGTGTAAAAAAGCAAGCCCGCTTTGCAGCTCCAACATGTTTATGACTGTCAAACAAAACCCCAAACACTCAATATCCTACCCAGTTTACTCAGGCAAGAAGACAGAATCACTAAGTGTTCCACTTATAACAAGAGGCCTATCGATTAGGCAGAGGTGGGTGATTTATGGCTCTTTGTTGCAAGGATAAGACTAAAGCGCTGGCTGCTATTACACACTAATGGCTCAATAAAAACACATATTGCAGCTAGGAAAGATACCGCAAATTAATAGGGCTGTTATGGATACAGTTACTACAGCAAGTGTTGCTCCTGTGATAACTGAAGCACTTACAAGCGCCACAATGCTTTCTGTTTTTGATCAGGTTGATATCTTGCAAACTGTGAGGTTGGACAGTGTAGAAAATTGTTTATAACAGCTAAATCAGTAAGGATTGGTTATTTGTACAGCTTGTTTGGTTAACGTTGTTAACACACATTTTGTGAGTCTGTGTAGCAGATGGTGAATGGACCTGCTAGCGATACTACAGGGTGGCATGCAGTGCAAGCTCACACGTGCTAATTACTAAAAGGCATGTCTGAATTGTATTTGAATTAAATGTGTCATCAGATTGCTCCCTAGGCCGTGCACAGATGTTGTACAGCAAATGTATGTCAGTCTGCCGTGTTCTTATTGCTGATGTAATGCAGAGAAGGGAGGGGAAAGGATGAATTCACACTCTGCCCTTTTCAGTTTTGCAACATAATGTTGTATTTTCTCTGTCTTTTTATCAGACTTTTCATTTATCTTTATTTTCTTTCTAAGATTTCTTTGTCCATTCCCAGCTTCAGTTCTAACTTCAGTTTTAAATGTTTGTGTAGCTGGTAATACAATGAGAGGTGGAGGTGGAGGGAGAGCTCAGCCCTAAATAACATTTCCTGTGTGTTCCTCTGTGTGGACTTTTGTGTGATTGATCATCAATAAAGGCATATTAATTCCTACCATAACCGTCATTAATACATTTAAAAAACACTCAGCGGGACTGTTCCTTTCCAGAAATTCTGAACCAGTCAGCTGACTAATGCAATTCTCTCCTTTTTGCTCTGTTTTTGGTCTCCACCAACTCCAAATGGGAATTTCAGTCTATTTCAACAACTTGCTTACCGTATATCTTCCAATAACCGCCGGTCCGTTTTAAACGCTGGGCTGGACAAATAATTTTTTGAATAAACGCCCGGGCTATAATTCGAAGATATACGGCATTTTCTGCGTGCCATGTGGTCCTGGTAATGTGACTTACTGTGCAGTTTTAGACCTGGTTACTAAAAAAAAAAAACTTGCTTTGAGCCATTTCATGTAGAAACTGTTTTTGTTTCCTTTTTGATCTCTTGATCTTACATGAGCTGTGTTACCATACTGAAGAATGTGATGTAAATATTAATGGATCGCCCGCCTGGCTGACAATAAAAAAAAAAATTGTATTTCATAGATGAACTGTCTCTTACCTTCTGTAGAAGTTTAGCTCCAGAGTACCTGGCAGACAAAGCACTTATCTCTTTGCCAAATGACACGGCCCACTGCTGCACCCTGAACAGACAGAATACATAATCAGTAGGAGGTAGATACCCTTATATAGGTAAATTCACAGCTACTAGCTCAAATTTATAAACCCATTATAGAGTATTAGAGTGGGCTTGCCACCTTTGTTGTATTCGCCATATTTTTTCTAATAATTTTCAAATGATAAATTATCCTTTGTTAAAAACTTAAATTGCTTGAAAAATAAGTGCTATTAAACACTGGAAATGACCAAAAATGTAAACAGCAAAACATTTAAGCACTTACTTCACACTCACTACTGACAGACTGAAGCAGATTATTTGAAGGTGACACTTAAAGTAGACAGTCTGCCAGGTCAAAAGGTTATTCTGTGTTCAATAACATGCAGCAATTCTACAAATCCTCAGTGTGAATGCCACCGAGGTAAGGTAATAGAGTTTAGAGAGCAGACAGGATGTGACAGATGGCTCAACCTATGGGGAGTCAGTCAGCTCGCTGCTAGTTTGCAGGCAGCCTTTCCAGCATCGGTACCTAAAACTGGCCTATCATTTGTTGACTTGTTGATATGGTCATTGCAAAATTTGAGCGTGTTCATTCTAAAATGTGAGGGCCGATAGCGTACAAGCCGACTACTGTACTGTCAATATTCTTTTTCAAGAGATTTCGTTTAGTATTATCATTCTGGTTAATCACAATCTAGCAGATTCCTGTTCCTGTTTCAAGACAGCATCAAGAGTTTGAGCGTCATAAAACAAGATTATGATATTACTGAAGCAGGAGATTATCTCCTCTGAAACCGAGTTAGGAAATATCTGCATTTTTAATGATTTATTTTAAAATGAAACTTATTGAAATGGCCATATTATAATTTTCGAACCAGTATTTGTACCAGTCAGATTAAGAACAGGCCTTTGACACGCCGATTGCAGCAACAACTTCAGTGAACAGTAAAAGTATTTTATTTATGTCAGTTTTCAAAAGATACAATTGATTTTATCCCCAAAGAAGAAAAGGATCTGTGTGTACACTTATACTGTTTATTCCAGAGCAACAACATGTTTTGAGTAACAGCTCACAGAAAAGTGCAGTGTTTCCTACTGGCATTAGAGTTACATAGCCTTAGAGGATAAAGAGCTGACCTTCTTGGCCTGAAATGTTCGGGTCGTGATACTGTTAACTTTTACAGCCATACGGGACCTGCTGCCATTTCTTCCCTAGGCAGAGTGAGGCATTTGGGGATTAGTGACCTATGTTGAACAGTTGAACTCTGGTGTCCCCAGAGCTTCATCTGCCGTCACCAGCCTGACTGCTGACAACACATACAGTAAACTCTTTAAGCTGTATAACTACAAATCTTATACACTGCACTGAATATAACTCCAGTCTGCACAGGCAGACATTGCTTTATGGTTTTGGTTGATAGATGTATGTAAGTGTGTAAAGCCAGTTATACAAACAGTAACAACATCCATGCTAATAAAGTGCTCAGCTTCTCAGTCTCTCTCAACCCCTTTAATTTTTGCCACTTTAACATATACAGTGACACACACATACACACAAAGTCTCTCGCTGACACACAGCTCACACACACACAAAAAAGGCTACTGCAGACTGACAGGACTGTATCGATCTGTTCTTGTCTTCCGTCAGCAAGGCGGTTGAAAACCGTTCAGGCAAAAGAGCTTCGTCTTGCCTTTGGAGAATAAACAAACACAGCATTTTGTGCCCCCCAAAAAATATCCACCTGAGATAAACTGACCAGTAATCTTACAAAGTGAACACTACTGTGAAAGCAAAACACATTAGGCAATATAAACAGGTCCCTCTCATGGGAAAGCAATCATCGCACATGTTTGAAAAGCAGTTTTACAGTAGAAGTAACAAGCCCTGTGATATGTACATATGATTAAATGCAAACATAGCAGGATTCCATCAATCTATATAAGCAGAGCATTGGTGTTTGCCAGCAGGGCTCTAGGTGACTTTCTCCACTATATCAACACCTTGCACAGGTTTCCATTTATACAAAAAGAATTTAAACCATTTAAACCAGTTAACATGTATGTCTTTGACCCAAAGGAGGAAACTGATTCGCCAGAAAGCACAAGGACGACATTTAAATTTTATAAAAATGGGCCACAACTGACCAGGAAGTTCAAACCCAGAACCTGCTTGCTGTGAGGTGACAGTGCTAACCACTTAACCACCATGCTGCCCTTTTCTACAAAAAATATTTTCTAACAAAAAAAAATTGTAACTGGCATTTTTTTTTTATGAATCTCCGTTTATCTCTATGTAGATTTATTTGTCAGAATATTTTAATGTGGCTGTAGAGAGGAGGACAGTTTGGCAGTTAGCTGTACCCCACAGGTGTCCAGATGGTCCATATGTATGTAGAATAATCAGCCAAACTAGAAGGAACACTATTGACTCATCCATCTGACATATGGCTTTAAGAAGGATCATACTGCATGTAGAGCTGCCGGGGTGTGCCCACAGAAATTACCTGATTTAAAAAAAAAGGTTGTGTGTCTATATTTGCCACTGAATGGCAGAAGAGGAGACATCGAGGATACGGCCACGATATGGGTATGTAAAAAAAACTATTGCAAAAATGAAATTAATTTCAGCGTAAATGCAGCTTTACACAGACACCAGTCAACTGTCTATTTTTCTAGCGCAGTTTTACTTACGTTTCTGGTGAGATCTTCATTTGACCATCAGTCATGAGGCACAGCGAGCTGAAAAGGATAATCCACACCAGAATCATCAGCCTCCCGCTGTATGGCCCACTTCTGTCTAATTTAATGGCATTCCCAGCTTTTCCCAGACTCAAGCAGTTCATCCCTGCGGCTGCTGTATGCCGGAGAGAAAATGAGGAATTCACAACAGTGAAAAAGCATGAATTTAAAAATGCTCAGGTTAAAGAAAACCCACAGAGAGAGAAACCTCAAGTCTTGGCACAGACCTACCCATTCAGAGTGGTACACAATGCACCTTCTCTATCTGACATCTACACCATAACTGTGAAAAAAGGGTGACCATTAGCATCAACTTCCTCCCTTCTTTGGAACTTCTAAAAGTAACAGAATTAGGCCAGCCAGGTTCTGCATCATCACTTACAGGCTGTATCTTAACTAGTTTATGACAGTAGTGACATCTTTATAGGAACATTTATTATTTATACCTAGATCACTCTCTGTCAAGTTAGGTTGTTGACAGTTTTGTACATGCTAATTAAACTATATTCCAGTCATATATGTTGGAGTTGCAGGAAAGCACAGATGATTATTGCTTCTGTAAAGTCTTGTAGCTATGAATGTATACAATACAAATAATCGCAACCACTACATGCAAATCACTGAACTGTTATCACCTTGCAAAAACAGTAAAACTAACATATCTCTTGATCAGGAATGGTTCGATTAATTTTCTCAAGGGGCCACAAGAGAAACTGGGACTGTTGTGGGAAACCGGACCAATTCTGTATTCAAAAAGTGTGTTTGATTTGGCAGACTGGATGCAGGATGCCCGTCCAAAGGGATTTGTGTCTTCCTTTGGGGGTGCACCTGAAAGGGCTCAGTATTAATTTCTCTTTATAATCTTATTGGAGCAGCCATCCACAATAGTTGGCAATTCCTCATGTGGCCCTTTGGGAAAATTAATTGCTCACCACTGCTCTTGAGTCATGCTTCTGGAAAAGTAGTCTCTTAATTCTCTCTTTTAGTACTATTTTGGTCTCTTCCAACTCTACAGGGAAGTGTAGCTCGTTGCTAGCTAACTAGGCCTGAGCAGATACAGACAGTTGATTTTTAAGAGCTTGTTTAGAACTTATTACTAAAATATATGGACTATTTTCTTTGCACAAAATTACCCCTTTGCACCATATCACGGTGCAGAAAGAAGCCACATGTTCCTGACAGCACATGGACAGCATGACAGGTGTAAATATTAACTGTGCACCAGTCAGTTGAGCTTCAGTGTTAGCTAACTGCTAGTGTTTTAAGGTTTTCTGATGCATTTAGGTAGAAAGAAAATAGTTCCAATTTGAAAATGCTTATAGAAAGGTTTGGGGTTATATTGAGTTTGATGTATGGTGAGTTTTCCAGATGCTTTTAATGGCACTTCAAGTGCCATAAGGTGAGTGGCAAATAGTTCTGTTATACTCTGTCTCTATCTCCAAAACAAATGCAAGTGTATGATTTTGGGGTGAACTATCCAGTTTAGTCAAAAGCTGCATTTAAGCTTTATTAAACTGAGGTAAACTGCAGTAAGTTACGGCAGCAGCTTGCTCACAGACACACTCTTTTAGTTATAAAAATATTGATCAGAATTGGTCATCACTTTGTAGCACAACGCCAACTCATCCTAAAGAGCAAAACACAAGAGCAAACACAGAACTTGCTTTCAAGATCTTTTTGACTACTTGCCTGATAGCTTATTTGTTTTGAAAAAATCTCAAGGTCCAATGCACAGTCTTCTGAAAGACAGTCATGTATAGTCCAAATCTTAAGCCCATCAAGATGGGAAAAGACAGGCTGGCTTTGTCACCAAGCAGGCTAAAATATGTAAGGATCCATAGTAACATTTAGAGAATCTGTGAATGTCCAAACCAAAGGGATAGCAAAAGATAGAAAAGCATGAGCATGTGACTATAGGTTAAATATGCCATCTTAAAAACATTTACAGTTAACACTGACTTTGGGCTCATGTGGAAAAAACGTGAAACCTTCTTTCCAAGTGAAATCAAAGATGCCATCTGATGCCCAATTTAAAAGCAGGAATTTTAAAATTATTACTCTCAAAATTATTCCAATTTCGGAAAATCATTCAGTAAACCCATATTTCAGAGCTCACAAAATAATCACAAAAGTATGTAGGTCAAGGAAGAAAGTTCAAACATAGCAAGTGTGAAGGATGATGATTCGATGTCAGCTGAGCGCGATATCCCGGCATACAAAAGAAACTAGAAAGCTTTTGTCTCCAGTGTCAAAGGTCACTTCTGTGCACATGGGATCACAATAGAGTATCGCCATTTTTCTACGCCTCCCTCTCCAAGGCTCTTAATCTAATTTCTGTCCCCCCCATTATTGACGTCCCCTTTTCTTGCTTGCTCTCTTGGATCAGCAGAATGCCACAAAAATAGGAGACGTAAACTTCAGTCTTCATACGACTTCCATGCTTCCAGGTAAAACACATGCACAGGTTCCAAAAACAAATCCACCTCTGCTGCAACTTCCAATGATTCTGCCGACCCTTGTGCTGACCTCACGTTTTCACAGGTCCAAAATCCAAAACAAAAAGCACGGGGAGACGACTACGCTGCTGGATGGCGGGAAAGACAGATGGACTGATGGATGCACGGATGGACAGTGGGACTTCATCTCTCTCCAGAATCTCTCTTCCTCCTCTCCAGCACCAGTTTATACCATAATCCATGCAGGATTAAACCCCTCCTCCCTCATTCCCTCCTTTTCCCACTCTATGCCTCTTGCTCTCTCTCTCTCCATACAAGCACACTAACACAATCTTCCTCTCTCTCTCTGGCCCTCATCTTCTCTCTATCGCTCTTTGACCCACTGTCTTTCTCTTTCTTTTCTTTCTAGTTGCTTTTCTCTCTGTTTTTTTTCTCTTAATCCTTCTTGTCAGGCTCTCACCTGCTGTTTTGTCTCTTCGGTGCTTTCTCTTAATCTCCCTCTGTATCATTATTATTATTTAATCAAAAATGACAGTGGATTGAGGGAAGGGTGGCTGTAATAAGAATTAAACAAAGTAAGCCGTCACAAAGGTTGTACGAGGGGTAGGGGGGACACAAGAACGGGATGTTGAGAGGAAGAGGAGGGGAAAGAACACGTTTAACTGACATAATCATAATACAAACACATTGAGACACCTAGTGGACTCTCATTGTCTCACATATACACGCGCACACAAGCACTCACAATATTGCACAATGAATCCGTCAGCTTTGTCCATGTCCATATAGCACATTTTTCAAGTATGCTCTCATAGTTCTTTTTTTCGATGCCATTTTTGTATTGCCTATTACAGACACTTTCATTCACATAGTCATCCTATAATCCATTTAAAAATTGGTAGTATTATTTTAAATCACTTACCTTTACACCAATGCAAAAACCTGGAAGAAAATACTGTACCTCATATGAACGTTGTTTGTTTTTTGATTTTCAGGGTGCTTTTTCAAAATTGAAATTAGTTTTTGAACTTTATTTTTCATCTCTTTTATATTTGTTTTGCTCTTCTTCATCTGGCTTCTGCAACAGTAGGCGTTTAAAAATCTTACTTGTGTGAGATTTTCTAGGTTTAACAAGTAAGTACTGGGCCCCACTGAGGAGATTTCAGACCCCAGAAAACAGCCCAGTATGAAGTCAGGAGAGGCTTTTCTGGTGCAAACCACAGTGTCAGCCACCATTAAATGGCTGGTTAGTTGCTGCAGTGTAAAAAGGTCTGTTGTGGGCACACACTACTGCCTCAGTAAAAATTTGATTGGCCACATTACCCACATCTGTAAACAAGCCAGTAGATTCTGATCAATAAAACTGATAACAGTTTGTTTCAGTTTGTCATCACATGTTTTATGTACAGAGTATCCAATGCCATCACCTATAACACAAATTTGGTAGTCTACCAATAACCTATAACACAATTTGGTAGTTATCTTTTCGTTTGGACACTTGTGTAAGAGGGACATTAATTTGAAGAGAGACAACATGGGAACAACATGCAGTTAATGTCCAGCAGATCAGGAACTAAACTACAGACTGACTCAACTGTTCTTTAATGCAAATATCTAATAAGCCAATCGCATGGCAGCAACTCAGTGCATTTAGGCATGTAGACATGGTCAAGATGGTCTGCTGAAGTCCAAACTGAGCATCAGAATGAATAAAGGTGATTTAACTGACTTTGAATGTGACATGGTTGTTGGTAAATATTTAACAAGCTGCTGATCTGCTGGGATTTTCTTATGTAGCCGTCTCTATGATTTAGAGAAAATAGTCTGAAAAAGAGAAGATATCAATTGAGCAGCAGCACCTATAAGGGCGAAAATGCCTTGTTGATGCAAGACATCAGTGGAGAATGGACAGACTGCTTAGAGCTGGCAGGAAGGCAACAGTAACTCAAATAATCGCTCGTTGTTGTATGCAGAATTGCATCTGTGAATGTGCGACTCATCAAATCTTGAAGCAGATGGCCTACAACAGCAGAGGGCCACTCCTGTCAGCTAAGAACAGGAAACTGAGGCTACAGTTTGCATGCGATCACCAAAACTGGACAATCGAACATAGAAATAGAAAATTGTTGCTTGGTCTAATAAATCTTGGATTTCTGCTGTAACATTTGGATGGTAGGGCCAGAGTTAAGCATAAACAACATGAAAGTGTGGATCCGTGCTGCTGCTGCTGGTGTAATAGTGTTGGGAATATTTTCCTGGCCCATTTTGAGCTTTTTACTACCAAATGAGCATTGTTTAAACACCACATACTACCTGAGTATAGCTGCTGATTTATGACCACAGTGTGCCCATCTTCTGACGGTTGCTTCTAGCCGGATATCACACCACGTCGTACAGCTCAAAGTATTTAAACTGATTTCCTAGACATGATAATGAATTCACTGTACTCAAATGGCCTCCACAGGCACCAGATCTCGTTCCATTAGAGCATCTTTTGGATGTGGTGGAATGGGAGAAGTTGATGTTATCATGTTATTAAGAACCCAAGTCTCCGAGGAATGCTTCCAACACTGTTGAATTTATACTACGAAGAATAAGGCAGTTCTGAAAGCAATAAGTACTAGCAATCATAGTACTTAATAAAGAGGCCAGTGCATGTATTCATATATAATTCGGGCAGGTCATAAACACAGCACCCTTCTGCACTTGTGATATTAGAACTTTTCATAGAAGTCCACTCAGGATGCTGTGCCTTTCAGTATGAATCAGTATTTCTAATAAAACATAATGTATGCAGTGAGTTTTAGTGTCGCTTGTCACTGTTACATAGCGGAGTTCGAATCCTTATGCATCTCCAGGAGGGGATGAACTATCTGCTAACACACTGCATTTGCGTTATGATATTTATGGATTGTACTTAACACCTCCCAATTAGTCTTTACAGTGTGCTGTTTTTCTTTCTACATAGGCAGTGACGGGCAGTTTCCACATCTTTGAAATACCAAGCCCAAATGATATTTTTGCTGAAGGAACATGTCAGCGAAATGACATCTTGAGCTCTAAGTCTGCCGCTAGGATCGTTAAGCTTTTTTTAACTGCTTACATGCACGACCATATAGCTGGAGATAAATACTGCTAAGATACACAGATATTAAACTCTCATGTCTTTGCATATTATACTGTAAACACCCACTGAGAGAGAGCGACAGTAAAACATCTGCTTCTGCTGTTATGAAAATGCTATAAAACAATTTGGCAGTGCACATAAAGCATTACGGCTGCGATGGACGCAGGAAGGGTCAATCAAATTGATAACAAACAGTTTACATAGTGACATGCACCATCACACAGAGGCAATCAGGCAAGCGTGTAAGTACCATGCATAACCACGCACACACACCAGTAGCACACAACAGCTGTGGGACTCCTACTCCCAAGCTGACCCAGATCACTGATGCTAGGGATGAAGTCTAAGCCCTGAAACTAAAGGGGATGATCGGACAACAGCTAACCTAGTCGAGAACACACTCTTGAGGAGGTGGGTGTATCATCAGTCTACAATCGGAGTCTACAATCGAGACATGGCTTCGTGAATAGAAACAGAGTAGTTTACAACAAGGTGCAAATCACTGGTTACACTCAAGAACAGGAAGGCCAAATTAGACTTTGCCAGAAAACCTATAACCTATAAATGAGCCTACACAGAAAATTGTGAAAAAGAAGAGAAACAGCTCATAATCCAAAAAGTATAATTTTAGTGGAAGTGGTATGCTTTGAATTACGCCAGTGTTTATTGATGATGTGACTCCTTATAGACGTAGCAGGATGAATTCTGAGATATACAGGGCTGTACTCTGTGCTCAGGTTCAGCCGAATGCTGCAAAACTGATCAGATGACACTTCACTCAAGGCAAATTAAGAGAATATCCTCAAATGGCCAGTCCGTCACCTGACCTCAACCTAATTTAGCGTGGTTTTCAGTTGTTAAATACAAAACTGAAGGCAGAGAGACCCACAAAAGGAACTTGACAGAGCATCTGAAAGGAGAAAACACAGCATTTGGCGATATCCATGGGTTGTAGATTTTAGGCAGTCATTGTCTGGATTTTTTTTTTCATTCTAATATTAAAAAATATCCTTTTTATGTTACATTGTCCAATGTTTTTTTGAGTATCTGAAAATGGGGGGGAGCTTTAAAAAAATAATTCTGAAATTCCTAAACAGCTTATGCATTACTTTTGATAAATCCCTTGAATTAAATCTGAAAGTCTGCACTTGAATCACATCTTGCTTGTTTGATTTGAAATCCACTGTGTTGGTGTACAGAGGCCAACCTGCAAAACACTGCATTTAACTGCGTGTTCACACAGTTCAGACATGCAGGGATTTAGACGGACACAAGTTTACATAAGAGATTATGTTTGTATACATATATTGTTTGAATGAGACTTTTATGACTGGATAACCGACCATTTAGTTAATCGAATTTTTTCTAATCTCAATTTTAAATGTAGCTCGCCATCCTTCCTTTATGATTTATCTGCTAAAAACACTACTACTAACACTACGGTACAAGAGCAGATATCCCCAAAGAGAGTACTACTCACCTGTGCTCCTGCAGAGTTGTCGTATTGTCCCAGCCTGCGTTTGAAGAATGAAAGACAGACTAGGAAAGTGAGAAGAATTACACAAATGTTTTCTTGTAATTTAAAGTAGACCACTGCACAATATCTTCCTTTTGAGAATACAGCCCTGACAAAAGTGATCTGGAGTCCCTATACAAATCAGAGACTCCTCCTCTCTGGGCAGGGGTGCGCGCACACACACGCACACACACCAGAAGTCATTGATCGCTCTAGGCCAGGGCTAATAGTCAGCCCTTACATTTAGCTCCATCAGCTAAACCAATGGTCTGGAACCACCTAGTCTGAGAGAAAAGAATATGTGTTTATGTATGTATCCACCCTGACATTCATACAGACCCCCATTAACCCTTTTATTTGAATCAAAGTTGAATCTGATTTTGAACTCATTCTGAGCTGCTTTGAATAAACGATGCTGAAGTTAATGCTAAGTAGAATCCATGACATGCCAAGGCTGGCTGAGGAGAGGAAGCAGGAAGGAAGAGAGAGGAGAGGAAGCCTAGTATTCCCACACTAATCTACTGGGAAGGAGAGCGCAACGAGCCTGTGTAAAAGTGATGTTTGACGTTCCTGACAGTAAATAGCACTTGTGAAAGCAAACTCAGTGCCAGCTCTGGTGCTTTTAGCCATAACACATGATCCAAATCTGCAGGCTGATTTTGTTTACATTTACACTTCTATACAAGAAGTCTATTTCAAGAAATTCATCTATGTACATGCTTTATGGCAATGTGAAACCTACACATGTTTTTATCTTGTGTGTTTGGGACATTCAGTTTATGTATAATGAAATGTGCTATTTAAATGAAATGATCAAATTGCCATTTGAAGGCAACAGCAGTTTCACAAACACAACATCCATTAAGCGGGTTCTTCCTGTGCTGATGTGGACGTGATTTAAACATAAGCACTGAAAGTGCGACTAAATGTTCCAGCGTTCCAGTCAAATTATACTGATGCCAGAAACCTTATTAAACTATATTTTACTGTGTTTAGTTAACCGTCAAAAAGGGGGAGCAATTACTAAAAAAAACCTTACGTCGTATGATCGAGGTTGGTTTGTTCCATACACGTCACTAGGTACACCTTGCTTATAAAAAGCTTGCCCCCTTTGCCTTCAGAAGTGCCTTAACATAAGTTTTGGACTGAGATCTGGTGACTGTGGAGCCCATTTGAGTCCAGTCTAGAAGACAGTTTGTGTTTAAAGCATGATCTCACATGAAACTTGCAAAACAAATTTGCTTATCAGGGTATTGTGAGGTTATAGTTATTATACATATTGGTTCATGGTGCAGTGTCAGATTGTTGTTTATACTTGAATTTGTAGTGTAGGCTGTAAAGGTGGCAACATTAATCTGCCCTTATCTTTTTTTTGTAATGAAATAGAAAAGTGAGCTGAGCCACCATCAAAGTTGTCCATCCAGTCCATCTGCTCTGACACTGATGCTGCTGGGTTGTAATAAATCTACCTT
>VOQK01006528.1:11033-31434 GCA_015052645.1 Benitochromis conjunctus
GGATTTAAAAAAAAAAAAAAAAAAAAAAAAAAAAAAAAAAAAAAATCCCAGTTGTGCTCCAACTGGCACAGCCGGGGAAAAGTTTTCTGCATGCTGGGCGACTCATAGGATAGGTTACCGCTGACCTCAAATCCCTACTCGGTCTGTGCCTTAAACGTTTCTCTTTTCTCCGAGCGGGCCAATCATCGAGTTGAGATAAAGAATAATCTCTTAGAAAAGTCTATAAAGTCGCTAGTCTTTCATTCAGACAAATCATAATGGAGATGGAGTCTTTTCATGGGCTCAGCTGAATGCCTCAACAAAACAACTCCAGCGTCCTGAATAGCTTTTCGTGTTCATTTAATGAAAATGATTTGAGGGCACGAAAAAAAAGCACCATTCCCCTCCACTCTTCACTCCCCCTCTAAGCATCAGTATTCTGGTATGCAGTTGTGTTTAGTTTGAAAGTGTAAATCTCCTTTTGTTGCGATAATATATGGCCTTCGCCGCCTGTCCAGAGTCTTTTCACCGTTAGTTCATTACTACACAATTACCGTTCACGGTTTATTAACTCCTCTATCCGCCCTCACAGGGTTCCTTAAAGGATATGCTACCTCTTTACCATACCAATGCGGTTGGGGACCGGCCAATGTGCTAATTAGTCACCTCGTGCCATTTCACTCAGGACGCATGAGTATTGCAGAGTTCCAAAAAGGGAAACTTCAAATAATAATCCATTGAATGCTGGTCCTAACGCAGAATCGTTATATTCATGCGGCCTAGAGTCGGTCGCATGTCCAGGCAGTTTTGAGTACAGCAGTTCGGTATATTTGTGGCATGGTGGTTGTCTTTAATGAAAATTGAAAACTATGCTAACTGCTTCCACTTAATTTTCTGTTTTTTTCTGCTTTGTAGCATCCTCATCCGTTGTTCCCATCCCGGGAACTTTTTCGTGGCCTTTGGCAGCCAGAGGAAAACCCCGGAGAGGGATGCTGAGGAGAGCGGTGTTCTCCGACGTGCAGCGCAAAGCTTTGGAGAAAATGTTCCAGAAACAGAAATACATCAGCAAGCCCGACAGGAAGAAGCTGGCATCTAAACTGGGCCTAAAAGACTCGCAGGTAAAACTCGCAAGTGCTCAGTACGCCGTGCGTAAATTGTGCGTAAAAACCAGTATCGTAATCCTCTAACGACTAATCCACTACCGACACAAAATTTTATCCACTCATGATTTTCTCCTTCTTGCAGGTAAAAATCTGGTTTCAAAACCGGCGGATGAAATGGAGAAACTCCAAGGAACGAGAGCTGCTGTCATCCGGTGGATGCCGCGAGCAGACACTGCCCACCAAAGCCAACCCGCACCCGGACCTCAGCGATGTGGGCAAGAAGTCCTCAGCCGAGGACGAAGAGGAGGAAGAAAAGGAGTTCGGAACAGAGAGAATGAGGGCGGCAGGGTCCACCATCTCCTCTCCGTCCCTCTCCAGTAAGCACTCGGACTTCTCGGAGTCAGATGAAGAGGAGATAACAGTATCTTAATTTATTTTGAAAAGCGAGTATAGAGTTATAACCCATGATCTGTTTTTATGAGACTGTGGCCAGATTAGTAGGAAACTGCCGCTGTGACAACCCATAAACGTCGCCGTTCAAACAAGTTGCACCCATGTTTGTGGCTTCATCAGTGCATGCGCACTGGACCTGCTACTGAGACACAGTTTGCTGTTTTGCACAGCTTTGTTCAATTGTACAGTATTTTGTACAAGTTTGTATGGAAATTTTATGCCAAGAATATTGCGTTACTTTACATTGACACTGAATAGAGTTGTTTATTGAAAAATGTAGCTATTTTGTTAATTTATATGAATTTGTTTAATAACTATGTTGTATTATGTGCTGTATATATGTTTATTTCACCTTTTGTACAAAAACCAAATAAACCTGTAAACAATTCCAAGTCACCTTACACGTGTGTAGTTTTAAGATAACAGTTTGACCATTCAATCATAAATAATTATTAATTTTATTGAATCACAATAACTTAAGACTAGTACAGTGATATCAGATTTAATTCTCTGAGCCCCGGACAAACCAGTGATGAGAAACTGCACCAATCTGCTCTGATGTAAAGAGACTGTACACAAAATACTCATTTTCAAGTACTGTAACAAATTGGCTAGAAAAGGGTCATCAAAATGCTTCGCAATAATCAACTATTTACAAAATTATGTTACATATAAAAAAATGTACATTGCTAAGAAGGCTAAACATTCATTGAGTTTTTGAGTAATAAAACGACAGACGAGTCAAATGCTTCGATGGACATCCACGCCACTCAGAGCGGGCTTACACACGCAAACAGAATTAAGTCTCTTTGTGCTTACGAGGACAGTAGCAGGGGAGGCCTTATGAAATACACAGACACACTTAATGGACAGAGAACGTTGGCCACAAATCTGAAAAGTCTTCACATATCTGGTTCCATGCTGTACATCTCGAGGCAGTGCTGAAAACAAACACGCATGCGGCTTTTGGCTTCCGTTTGGAGATCAGAATGAACGTTGCATAGGATTGGTGAGAAAAACATGGAAAGCCGCGCTGGACTCCGTGACCCCGGAGGCAGCGCCCCTCCCAGAAGGCAGGCTGGGAGGCTTAAAACAAAAGTACGATATTCGTAATTCTTTAAGCTACTGAAATAATGGCAAACCGCTTTTCATTATCATTCAACCACAAGTACTTTTATCACCTCTGATTAATTATATCACTATAAACAAAGCAGCATATGCACTAGTTTTCCTTAATTAGCTCAATATGTAGTTATGACAGTTTTGTTCATCACAAATCACATAAAACAGACAATAAGTGTGGCAGAAGCACAAGTTCAAGAGTGTGGATGAGGTATAAAAAAAAAACTAAGGACATGTTCTTAAAATTCCCCTCACCCGATCAACCGCCAATAAGTTAAGTTCGGGTATTGAGCACCACAACACATCTGAAATGTTTTTCTTGCTAGTGGTCCAAATATTTACAACATCTTCTCAGCACTGGTTCACACATGCATACAAAAGCACTACTTCTCTTTCATGTGTATTAAATCCTGCGGCATTGGTGATTAATATGATGAGAGGTCAGCGTCACTCCTCGACAACTGCGGTCGCTCGAGGTGAGAGTCGACTCAGAGCCCTGTCAAGTTTACAGCCATGTAGAGGAATAAAGAATCCGCTAATGCACGTAGAAAATAGTAAGGCATTGTTTGTTAGAATTCAGTCCAGCACCAAAAGGGTTTTGTGCTACAACAGCCTGCTCGGGGCTAATGTGCGTGGAGATCTCAAACGTTTACTAAGGGGGTCGAAGCATGAGCTCACAGACTTGCACGGTGAAGTTGTAACACAGCTAGAGGAGGAGAATGTCTCAAAAAGGACAAATCTAGCCATGGTGGATGCTGATTTCCCACTAAGTGCCCTTTCCATTTAAAATCTTTTTGTGAGAACCTTAAAGGGATTTTCATCTGTGCAGTTTTAAAAAAAATGACTTCACAGATGCTGTGGATTAAAAAAAGGAAGTAAGTGTTGATATTTGTCTGTTTAGCCAGTAAAACCTACATGTTATCTTTCTAGATTTCAAAGGAATTACTTTACTGGAATAATAATTTCTCAGCTATAATGCAATATTATTAAAGAAGAAAAAGTGCAATATAATAAAATACCAAAAAAAAAAGTCTAAGCAGGTTTTGTGATAAGTACTTTTGATTCAACTAACTAAGCATGCCTTCATAAGGTTCTTTCTTAAAAAACGGTGTTGCTACAGTATTTGCTCACTTCTCTGGTACCATATAGAAAGCCATCAGTTCCCGTACTTCATGTCCACAAACACACTCGGGTATGTCTGGTAGGAACTCATTGCTTACTTGGTTTTAATGGACACGTGTCCTTCGATTGACTCTATTTTTTGTCTTTACTAGTTTGGGATGGACAACTAATGATCTCTCTGAGAAGTCTGTTAGATCAGGCATGCTATGAGACTGAACATTCACTTTGGCTCGATTCATCCTCCAGCGATCACACGGGCAACTTCACCAATGGAAGAGGAGGAGGAGCAAGAAAGTGGCTGGCTGTTCCTCCATCCATCCAACCCGCAGCAGCATAAATGTTTTCAGGAGGCTGAAGCACAGGGTTCACTGATGCTCCAGAGCTGAGGGCCTGTAACACCATCTGCAGGCAGCTCGGGCACACTACAGCTTGGCAGGACCAAAAGTGTCTTAGCCTGATGTGCTTGGACTGATGCTGCAGCCCGGTGGAGGACGGAGGACTCCTGGCTGGTGTTTTAAGTACACTGATGGCTGGTGATGATGGTAATGACGAAGCCTCGCCAACAGCGACAGGCTGTGTGCTTTTCTTCTGTCTGTCTGGAATACATGTCAGGCTCCAGCGAGAGGAGCCACGGGCCACAGCGGTGAAGAGAAAAAAACAAACAAACAGCGCAGTAGAAACTTCTGTTGCTCGTTTACTGAAATGCAATTTCACTTTGTTTTCTTTCCTTTTTTAAAATATTTGGGTTACCTGCACCCAAATTAAGGTGGCTGGATTTTGTGGCATGAAATTCAACCCTCAAAAGGAAGTTCTCACACTGAGAACAGTTCTTATTGTTTAAAAGAATAAACAGAATTTTTAAAAGTGATGCCGGTGTTGCTTTTAGATAGCATCACAAGGTCGACTCCAGTGATGAGTCCAGGATGTCGTCCTGGTGGCTGTTGCTGTTGGAGTCGCTGTCGTAGCTCTGTGGGCTCGACGAGGTCGCTGCCTCCTTCAGACGCATCAGCATGTTCATCTGTCGGCACAACCAAGTGTCAGTTTGACTGAGCTTTATGCGCGAAGCTGTTTCTTTCACACACAGGTTATAGGAGACACTGTGCATTTGTGCTGAACTAACCTGCCTCATGGTTTAAATGCTCAGAACAGATACGGGCATCACAGCCTCTTCCTGCTCTTTACTCACCAGTGGGTCTGCGTCGCTGTCGCTCTGTGGCGGCTCTTTTCTGAGTCCTTCTCTCGGGGCTGAGTAGCCATCAAACCCCACATCCTCTGGCCGGAGCTGCAGCAGCGGGGGCCAGTCACCCGGAGGGGGAGTTGCTGACCATGGGTAGGTGTCAATCACCCAGGCAGCTGGGTCTTCCCATGCAGCTCTGCGGCCATACAGCTACAGAGAGAGACGAACGTTAGAACTGTGACACAGAGAAGCTTCGAGGTAGACGAAGAATTTAGGACAACAGTTTTGAAAACGAGTTTGTTGCCCGAAGTTCAGGTTATTGAGTAAAAACTAAAAAGTTACAGCAGACAAGAATGAAAGCTGGAACAGACGTGAGCAGAAAGAAGACAGCCTCTGATTCTTGGATGAAATGAGAAAAAATGTGAAAGAGAAGAATGGTAATATGTTTAATAACTCTACAAACAAAAACTAAGCCCAACCTGCAGTCCCTCACGCACTGCCTCCAGCATGTAGGGGATGATGGAGTAATTCCAGAGATCAGTGAACCAAACCCTGGATCCTTCCACGTCCATGGGACATGACAAGAAGAGACGGGGTCCTGCAAACCACAGAGCAGAGGTGTAAATACTGCTTCCACACTGGCATCGATGCACTCGCTGTTCTTCAGCGTGCTCTCACCAATGGTGACATCAGAGGAGCTATGTGTCTCCAGGAAGCGGTTGAGGTGGTGCCAGACCCGCGGGACCCAGTCGATAATCTTCACCAGCTCTACGTTGCGTGTTCGGCTGCTGATCTCCATCTCGATCAGCTTCCTTCTCAGGTAGCGGCCAAGGAAACCTTTCACTGGCTCCATGTGGTTGACACACAGCACCCACCTGATCAGAGATCACGCAGGTGTATCAGGACTCAGAAATATAACATCCTTCCTCCTATCCTGAAGTGAACTGTACCTAAGATCATGTGAATCTAAGCATTCAGTTGCCAGGCTCTACAAACACAGCCTGCAACATAACTTATATAAGTTGTTGGCATTTATGCTTGTGCTGGTGCATTATGTTTTAATTACCCCGTGGTTGTGTCTCTGTGTTTTATAAGCAGTGCCAGCCAATAGAAACAAATAAAACACTGGGATTTTTTCCCCTCCCGGGTCTTTACTCATTTTGTTTTGGGTGCAAACATATTTGTCCGTCTAGTTGTTCCACTTCTTTTTACATTCCTTCAGGTCCATTCTGACAGTTTCAGCAGTCTTCCTCCAGGAATTTGCTGACATTTGTAAATCCTTATATTGATGCTATGATTATTATTCTTTATTCTGAGGCGATGATTGTTATTCTCTCGCTGATAAATCAAAAAATTGTAGCCAGAAAAACACAGCAAGAATCGACTGTGCTGAACAGGCCCGTCACTAAAGCTGTGGGCTGCATGAAGCCAACCTGTAGTTACATTTCTAAGGAGGTGCATGTCAGGTTAAGCTGTAGGGTTTATGTAGCTATAGCATAAATCCCCAGTTTACCTGAAGTTGTGGTGAAGCTGCAGGTTGGGGGCAGACGAAGTGGCTTGGCTCATCGTGCCAATAATGTAAGGGCTGAAAGGCAAGAACAGCACATGAAGTCACTGAACATGTCGAGAGGCATTTACTCTGCTATAATCGGACATAACTCCCAGAGCTGTTCTAACAGGGGTTTACTTTCAGCTCAGTTCATCTGAGGTAAAGTGGAGCTTACCTGCTCTACACAACAACTGTACATATTTTCAAATAAATACTATTATTGAGTAATAACACTAGGCATGTATAAAAATCCATTCAAGTTTTTGGAGGACTGTGCAGATGGAATGTGTGTGTGAACCGACCTGTGCTGGTAGTTGCAGTTGAACAGACCATTGAAGATTTCTCCCAGGGAGCTGACATGGTGGAGGTTGTCCAGGATGACCACTAGAGGGCTCTCTACCCCTGAGACACTGCTGCACTGCTCAGCCAACCCGGACAAGTACTGACGCAGCTCCTACAAACAGACAGATTATGTTTTACATTTCTCGAGCCAGGGAACCAGGGTTTTCTAAAAAACTTGTCTGACGAGAAGCTTTTGAAAACAACCATGTTTTTTGGGGTACAAACTGCTCTGATATATTTAAATAACTATTGCCCTAATATTAAAGTTTTACATTTGTAGCTGTTGTTTCCAGTACAGCAAACTACAAAACATAAAGAATTAAATTCATTTTATTCATGAGTCAAACAAACACTTACTTAACCCTAGAAAAATTAAATATCGAAGCTCTTAGAGGGGATAAATTCAGCCGTTACCTCCTACGACCCACTAAAGAGGAATTCCTCTGTAATGTGCTTGTTATATTTTGCAGACTGGGTTTAACAACCGGCATGTACAGATATCTGTGTGCATGTTTACTTTGCTGGACTTGTGGTCCACGTTGAAAGTGACGACAGCGTTCGGAGTTAGCGGTCGGCCCTCCAGCAGCAGCAGGTGACGCGATAGCTGATTGGCCAGGTAGGTCTTTCCTGTACCGCTGGGGCCTGACAGGATGACGCGCCTGTGCTCCTTCAGCAGGGAGACGTAGCGCTGCAGCATCGGTTTGGGGATGAGCGTGTCGAACACCAGCGAGTCCACGTTTTCACTGCCTGCACCTGAACACGGACACACAAGTATATTCATGTCACGGGAGGTTAGCAGTTTGTTGAACATGACTCAGTGTGTCAAATATCTTAATGTTTTTTTTCTTTAGTACAGTTAATCTAAGCTCCTCTACTCCTCCTCCTCCCAAAGATCATTTAAATGCTAATTATAAACTTTACAAATAGTTGCCTCCATTATTCATTTCCTATGTGGGTCCATCTTTTGAATGTGATCACTCCCTACCAACAAGCACAACAGAACAACATTTGTATTATTGGCATGCTGAGAGCTTGGTACCTTTGAGCTGGATGTTGATAGTGTTGTCTCCCACCAGGTAGCCGCAGGGCAGCAGCTCGGGCGTGTTGGCGGCACTGGGGCTGCTGGGCCGATGGATTTCTCCAATGTTGTATCCCTGCACGCTGTCTGAGCTCAAGCCTAGCTGACTCACTGGATCCACATGGGTGATGTACTCCTGTGAGAGATAAAGCATTTAGCAGCTTTCTAAAGACTGAAATGTTTCTAAATGAGAATGTTTTGTCTTAAAAGAAACAAATGTGTCAAATGCAGCTGACCATGAATCGTTTCTATCTGATTCTTAACTATGTTCCTGTGTTTACCTTGAAAAGGCGTCGGACTACTCCATCCAGGACATCCCACTTAGTTTTGCCACTAACACCAATGCAACCAATAAGAAAATGTCGAGGTCGAGCCTCCTGAGACGGAAAAATTAAGTAAGTTCAATATACCAAAAGCCTACAGATAAAATTAAAACCTTCACTGACAAAAACAACTAGGAAAGCATTTGTTACACCAGTCTCACCTGTCCCCACTTGCTGTCTTCATCTAAGCTGACGACGATCCTCACGTGCCGCCCCTCCTTCCTCCCTCCTTCTCCGCCCGTGTCGTCTAGCAACATGTCTGACCGGAAGACAACATTACACGTGATTTCTCCACTGCCAGTGCTACACATTAAAACATTTTTAATATGTTTCACACACTGGAGTATTGCATCACATGCCTCAACTTTCATCTTGGATAAAACCCGGTCGCTATTTAATATAAATCTATCCCAAACTGTGCAGATCCTGTCTTACCCAGGCTGGTGGACTCACTGGCTGTGAGGTTGAGGCTATGTTGCGAGAGCCCTGGTCCAGGCCCTGGGGTGTGGCTGTGTGGGTGAGGGGGAGGAGAAGATGAGATGGAGGCCTGGGAGCCTGTCCTGCTGCCCTGGTTCTCCAGTTTCAGACGGTCATTCTCCGCCTTGAGCTTCTCGATCTCCACCTGCAGACAAACAACCGAAAATAATCTTTTATGTACATCATGTCAGCTTCTGCCAAGCACATGTATGCATCAGTGTGCTCAATCTGCAGACCTGCATGCGGTTCATGGCCTCGCGGAGCTGATCCAGCTGATGTGCAGAGCTGAGAGCCTCCAGGCGGATGTCGGTTAGTTTCATCTCCTTCTCCCTGAGCTCACTGCGCAGCTGCATCACCGTCTCGGCCTCACTGTCCAAACACTCCGACAATCTGTATGTGCACACAGGGCAATGCCGTTTGAAGCATTAAAATTTGAGCAGTTTGGTTGTTTTCTTAAATTTTTGTCACATGCAGATGTTGAGCTTGTACACACAGCGTGTTGGAGTGCGTGTTCCTGAGCACGTGGCCTGTGGCTGACGTGCCATTGTGAGGCAGCTTGGGAGAGGATGGCAATGAAGAGTCCGTCATCTCCTCGATGTCAGAGTGAGAGGAGGCCGACTTTGGAGACTTCTTCTTGCTGAATGCTTGTTTGAAAGAACTTCGCAGCTGCAGGAAACAAAAAGAAAAAAGAAAGCGAGGTGGTGAACAGGTGAGGTTATTAAAAAGAAGCTGCTGAGAGGGGAAGGAGTGGGAAAACAGCAAGTGAGTCACAGGGAGAAGAAATAGGGAAAACCGTCTTATGACTGACTCAGAGCTACAGCTCCAAACAAAGTGTAATGTCTTATGTTTACACTCGTGTGTAAACATTTGTTTTCTTCTTCTTCTTCTTCACGTTAGTAATTATTTTGAGTTTTTTTGGCAATCTCCTACAAGAACCCCAAGCATTATGCTTCTTCTGACATTTTCAGGTGAATTTTTCCTTAAAGAGCCAGCTCAAGCGTCATGAGAGCAGTTTTCAGTGAGAAGTAGAGTTAGAAAGGAGCGGAAAGGCACTACGGTGACAGCAAAGTGCAGGAGAGGAAGAGGAGGGCCGATGTTAGTAACCTATAAAAAGTGCAGGGGTTAGGCTTCTCTCCTTTCATTTCACATAGCGTACCATTCTTACCTCATACACCTGCCACATGAAGCGAAGCACAGGAAGACAGAGAGACAAAACAGCACATGTTCATATGGGTTTGGGGGTGATAATGTGTTACGGTGGGACAAACAGATTAAACTAGAGACGCCTACAGGACTAGAGAGTTTATTTGACTTCCAGGCAGCTGCAAGCTAAATCACATCACAGCCACCATGAAGCGAGGGGTCTTTCATGATCCATTATATACTCTCCAACACACGCTGCCCCCATGCACTCAACACATCACTCACTGTATGAGCAGCACCTGCATGGAGGAGGCTCCTGTGGGGTCTCATCTATCCAAGCAGTGGTATTTTATTATCACTGTGACCTAGAGGCAGGAAACTCTAGAGGATCTGATGTCTAAAAGTGCTACATTGCTCTTCCTGACATTTGACAACATCTGGATTGACAAGCACAGGTGGCCAACACATTGTTTCAGTCAACCAGGAGGAAGAGAGGGAGGAAGAAAAGTTTCGTACTTCATCATCTCTGACTTGTCCTCCGGTGCACAAAAAAGTCTTTCAACAACAACAAAACATTTTTTAAGTTAATGTGTGATATTTGTTGTATGTTCACTAATAAAGAAACACTAAAGAATCAACACTGGGACAACACTATCCAGAAAGCAAGGACTACGATATTTGCAGGTCAAAAGACAACTACTACAATCACATTTAACCAAATATCGACGTAAATCGCTGATGTTTTTTGATCTCTAAAATAACTAGTCCAATCCGTCATTACTTGCTTTCAGCAACGCTGAGCCTATGAAAATACTGTTTGTAATCACCTTCTCCCCAGTCAAAGAACGCTAAAGAGGAGAAACCCAAAGATGTGTCACCAACACGAATATGAAAATGCAGATACAGAAGACAAAAAAAAAATAGAAGAAGAAAAAATGACTGCTTGTTGGTTAAGTCACACAGTGCAATCACCTCTTTGTACCTAGTTTATTTGAACTCTTACCCAGTTCTTTTTGTTCTTCTTCTTGTTTTTGGCATCAGCGTCCATGTTGGAACCCACGCTCGAGTGGCTGGTCGCGCTTGCGACACTGCTGACGCTGTCGGAGGAGTGCTGTCTCTTGATGCGCAGATCTGGCTGCTGATTCTGTTGTTGCTGCTGCGGACTGCCATTACTGCCAGCTGGGGAGACACAGGATGGGGAAAAGATGTATGTCGTTACAATGTGTCCCATAATGACCTTTCTAGTACAGAGGCCTTCATTACAGAGCCTCTATACGAGAGTGGCTTTGCATGACTCCCAGTTCATAATCCTTATATTATTGGCACAAATTCAAATTGCTGTACTTTGTGAGGCCTTACTGTTATTTTCAGTACCTGTGCGATCCCCTTTAGGTGCAAGTTCAGGTGTGTTAATGACTCCATTGATGGCAGCCTGAGCAACAGCGTTCTGCTTCTTCAGAAGCTCGATGGTCTTCCTCAACTCATTCAGCTCGGAGTCCTGTACAGAAAAAATATGATGATCAACCTAACAATCATCTGCAGAGACTTTGTGCACAGTAGTTTTCTTTCAAACATCAGAGAACCAGGGTTACGCTAGTAACCAAAGGTTGTTTTTTGTTTTCTCCAGAAAAATAGGAGCTCTTTTTACCTTCTGCTCGGCCGTCAAGGTGAGACTCTTCAGCCTTATGGTCATGTTGCCCAGAGACTGTTCAAACGCTGCCACCAGGTGAGCCTTCACGACAAACAATCAAGTTACATCTTAACAACTGCTTACATAACATGGCAAGAAGTAAAAGATACTATATACTGGTGTCACAAAATATACTGAAATACACAAATTTTAGCTAACTTTAGAGAGCCTAAGTGAATGGTTAATGGATAAAGAATTGCATCCCAAGTCTGTTTTATAATATTCTTTATGTGCATGAAAACAATCTTGATTTAAAGAAATTTAAGAAAAAATGAACAGCCTACTTTTTGTGAACAACTAGATGAGATGAGAAAAAGTGAGACATGTTGACGTAAACGCTTTAACCTTGAGGCTAAAGCCCAAACATGTTAGTCAATCCATCTTCCCAGCAAAATGAAAACATAACCAAACCCAAATAATATACTAGACAATAATGTTCTGGGAAAAATTATTATCTTGTGGAGCTGGCACATTACGAGTACAACTATGCCAAAACTGTTCCAAAAACAATCCTTGGAGCTCGGTTCATTCAAGGCCAGAGACGGTCCACGATTGGTCAGGCCTAGTGTAACTCTAGGATTTGTTTTTTGCTTGTTTGCTTTTGTTACACGAGCTTCTGAGAAAGAGGTAACATGGGTATGTGTTCAAAGTTCAAAAGAAATACACAGAATGATGATATGACATGTCAAAGGAAAATAATGCGAGGGCCCAGGATTAAAACTGGAGACGAATTTACAACAAAAGACTTGAACTTTTCCTTTTGAGTGACACAGATCATTATGGCGATTTAAACAGTTAGACATGGGTGAACTTGCTCATCCTTCACTATTATGTTCTGGGCTCCGAATATAAATCTTCTGCGTACGCCTGTAGAAATGTGTGTGAGAGTTGAGCACGGTGCTGACTGACGTGTGATTCAAGTCGTGACTTTTTAGAGCAGAAAAATGTTGTCAGCCTCCAGGGCTTCAAGGTGTGTTCAGATAATTCATCACGCGTATAATCACATTTGAACAAAGCCCACCTCCCCAACACCAGCTCCTGTCTGCTCCGTCTGTGTTCGTCTTTTAACACTCGTGCGCACTTTGTGTATCCAGGCGTCATCGACAACAAATCTTTATTCCACATCTGGGACAAACCCTCGACATTGTGCTGGGACTTGACACTGCTGTAATGTAACACCTCTGCCTTGCTTCCATATCTCTAATCCACAGTGAAACTACTAGCAAGCGCCCACTCAGGCTGCAGATTACCAGCTGAGCGTGGCAGGACTTGTGCAATACAGGAGCGGGGTTGGCAGAAATGATCGTGTCTAGAGATGCTCAAAGAGATGTTCTGATCGTTCTGCCAGTTGTAAAATTATACCTGTAGGAGCTATCCCCTCAGTCTGAATAAGTGTTTCTTGCAGCTCAGTTCAACACGTTTAATACTTCTCTAATCAGCAGTCAGAAAAATCAGCATTTAGAAATGAGCACATATGAAATTATTTGACATAAAATGGCTTTATTAGCTCAATCTTTGGAAAATAAAAACTATATACCACATATAATAAAAGGGTTTTAATCCCCTTCGATTGTTTTGACTGACGTTCTTCAACAGTTTGTGTTTGCATGTTCTGGAGTGCTTGTTGCCTTACATTTGCACTCAGTTGTGTTGTCAAGGCTGAAACCTTTTCCTGGGAGGCATCCAACTCCCGGCGAAGCTTGCGGATCTGAGGATTTAAAAGAAAAAAACGGCATGACATCAAAAGGGACCAAAACAAAAGCATACGCACACAGATTAAATACATGCATGCCTTCATGGAACATGTATGTAACGCTAAGCAGATAAATGCATCCAGCATCAAAAGAGTCAGGCTCCCAAGACTGAAGCTCTGAAGCTCTGATTGAAGTTCAGGTTCAGCGATGAAATGGCAAAAAGCATAAAAGAGCACACGCAGGTGTACACAGGAACAAGAGCTTGTTACAGGCTCAGTCACAATACAGCTATACGTGTATCTGGATCCGACTGTGAAAACATCACCATGTTTCAACAAGTCCAGTGGCTGCGTGCGGAAAATTAAAGAGGAGAGAAGTGCTGTGGGCGGACTGATGCTTACCTCCGACTGAGACTTTTCCTCATTCTGTAAAACAAACACCAGAAGATAAGAAAACCATTAGAGGGCACACTGACTGAACTGAGACAGACTTTAATTAAAAAGCAGAGCAGAGCGGAGGTTGGAGCGCACTCTCGTCTGATTTGTTAGCTCCATGGAGATGAGCTTTATAAACTGTGGAGGATATTGTCTGGCGTAATATGTCTGGAAAGTAGAGAGATCCTCCTAAAGGCATTTCACTGAGAGATTCATTGTCTTGACAGGCTCCACACGGAACAATAGTAAGAAAAGACAGGTAGTCAAATATGTACAGAGTGAGAGCATGCAAAACAAACGCTCGCACGAACACAACACGCCCTGCTGCTGTTCACCAAAACAGTGAAACACGCAACACCCACATTTATGTGTAAACACACTGCAACGGAAAGATCTTTTATAGCGAGAGGTCAGTGTATTGTTGGATCAAAAGTGGCCTGCCTCAGGCTAAAATTTAATACGACTACGAAGCCTTCTTACGCCATTTCCAGCCAATGACGGCGATGTAGCAAATGCCTCGGTTTTCCATGAATCTTGAAGATTAGATATAAGATTTAATATAAAGAACTTTGCAGTGTGATCGACAGTCTTTCAGCATAACGCCTGAACATGTGTTTCCATCTGTCCACTTTCCAGCTCCTGATCGGAGCAGCAGCACGCAACAGCTTTTATCATCTAATGTATCTGTATGTGCACAGCGGTGCGTGAGCACATCTGTGTTGTGGCATGTGGGTTACAAAGTAGCATCTGTCTCCATACGCAAACGGAGCTGTCAATTCCGCGCACACACACACACGACAGGCTTATCCTAGATACGCAAACAGCAGTCTGTCTTAGAAACGCAGACCAAACACATCACATATTTTGTCTGTGGTGACGCATCAGCTCTTCAAATGTAAATATAATTTAGTTTGGCAAAATGTTTGTGTGCTTTTATAAAGGACAAGCAATAAATAAAAATGAAAACATTTCTTAAAAGACATTTCATATCAGTGTGGTTTCTAACCTGGAGACCTTTAAACTAAACTGCACACGAATCTGAATCTCTGAAATCAATCAAGCACCATTACCTCACAATCTGCTCTCAGAAAATAAAGCGTTCCACATAATTAGATATTTTAGGGCTGTATTCAACACTCCGACAGACCACAAGAAAAACAATGAAGACTTGCTGCACCCTACGGCCCCGCTCCGTCTCATCCCTACCGTTAGTTGCCACGATGCGACAGTGCCTGTCAAGGATAAAGTTGCCATCATTTTGCTTCCACTCTCTTCCCCTCTGTGATTTCGAACCTGTGACTCTTTATCTAAAAAAAAAACCCAGCCTGTATCTGAGAGTTTCTCTGCTACACCTGCCCAGGTGAGGAAACCCACACAGGGAGGAGGAGCTACACTGTGAAGCATAAACCTCTGATTGGCTACAGTGCATACTTGTGGGCTGTGCGGTGTGACTTCAAACAGCCGATTTCTCACAGGATCTTCGAGTCACATATCTGCGTGGATTAGAGGGTAAATTCACCAAATCATGTACTCAGTATATCACAAGTGCACTGACAAAAGAACAAACTGGTTTCTCCAGTTTCCACGTGAGTTGTGGTGCTGCTGCAATACCTGCTGCTTTGCAAAGACTGCCTAAAATGAGATTTTGCCTTTTAGACACCACCACAACAACGCACGCTTTCTGTTTTTTCAGTAGCAGTTATGTTGAAATGTTTTTCTTATTCTTTATCTACCCAAAAATAATTTATGCAGAAAAACTGCACTGCTTCTCTTCTGCATCACTATTAAAATGTGGTTTTTATTCCCCTGGATTCAGTAAGAACCCCGCTCGTACTCAGCCCTGATTAACTCTGTTTAACTTGGCAGGTTCTGAACTCACCGTGGAGTAAATGGAAGAAGTGCTGGAGACCAGAGACAGAGATGATCCGTGAACTGAAGAGACAAAATGTGAAAGCGGTGATTAGAAAGTACATCTGTAGACACAAGCACTACCTTCATTATCAGCAGACCTCCCACACTCCCCTCACTAACCACCCACTGTTTTCCAACACTGCCCACCCAGCACGGTTCCTCCCAGTCTTCCCAGCTCCTGCCCACCTCCTCATAATGACATAATGACTGCCGAGATAAAGAACTACATGTTGCAGTCAGACTGTGGCGCAACTAATGACTCAACTGGTAATAACACATCAGAGGCAGGGAAACAACGCCAGCACTGTTTCCTGGCTGTGAGCAGATCACAAAGGATCAGCAGTGTGATGTCATCAACCGCACCGAGAGGTTGTGCCGATCCCAGCTGATTTATTAGTTCATAAATAGCCTCGTAAGTATGAGATGTGAGCTCACAGAGGACTCACTTTTATCTCGATTTGGTCTAGACAGAATCATGTGCAGGAAGCCACATGAACAGGAGAACATTTAGATTTACTGCGCTTTAGTTTTAGATCATCGTCATTAGTTTACATCTTTTTCTAACTACTCATATCCATTATTATTCACAGAAGTTGTTTTATACGGGACGTCGGTAGCGCTGAAGGTTTTACGAGTGCAAATTCCCAGTAAGTCTCTTTCAGCCTGCAGATACAGGAAGAGGGTCAAAGCATACAATGATAAAAGGAGGCTTTAGGGTGGAGGGGATGGAGTGAAACTGTATAACGGTGTCCCTCTTAAAAAAAGGACAGGTCCGACAAAGTGTTTTAAGTATAATGTGACTTTTGTCCTGTCACTCAAAGAACAGTCGGGTAACTCTACACTTGGGTAATATGCACATGTACACACACTCATATCCTCACAGGCCTACACACTGCGAACCAGCACACAAACACAAAGGGAGAGTGTGTGAGGTGGAGAAAGTTACGTCTGAGTAATCTTGAATGTCACCACATATCCTTCACACCTCACTGTGAACCCTGCCATTATCTCCACTAGTAAAAGAGAGGACAGACTCGTGGAGCTGGAAACAACTGAGGCAGATATGCTATCGGGAACGGCGCTGTCTTAATAATAAGTTTGCAGCGATGTAACTGTGCGTGTACATTCCACCCAACTCTAAAAGAAACAATCAGGTGTGCGTGACTTGAAAAATTAATGCAGCTCTGAAACTGTTGCTGTAGAGTACACGACTAACTGACAGTGACCTTATTCTCTTAGCAAAAGAAAGCCTCAGACACGTGTTCGCTTGAAATGCAACCAAGTTCTGGAGGAAGAAAAGAACACAGAGGATGTTTATCACAGTTTGATATTTAAAAAAGAAAAAGGTTTCAATTTGGAAATTAGATTTACGTTTCCCGAAGAACACATACAGACAGCTGTTTCACATAAAGTGTTACAGGATTTGATGTCGTTGCTCACGGTCTGTCTAAATGGCTTTGTCCTCTACATTCACACACCGCCTTTGCTGTGGAGGGCACACGTGTCTTTGCATTTCTTTACAGTGTTGGGTGTGAAAACTGTGATGTTCATGTGTGCCTTCAAGTTTTACGTCAGCATCCTATAACCTAAAACCTCCCAGGATGACTGTGACAAATTTGAAAGGATTATACATTTCTGCAGTTTTTTTAAACATGTAAAGTATTTCACTTTACTTCCTAACATGTCTTGCAGCAGCATTATAATAGGTTATGTGTTTATTATAGTTTACTGAAATGCAAGTTCACAGCAAACTACTGTTTTAACATCACTGAATGCTGGGTTTTCCCCCATTGAGACAACAAAATACTGCGCTTCCTTCACTCTCCCTTCTTCTTTTTTTTCTCCTCTAAATCAAAGTGCTGTTTCTGTGGCTCAGAGGATTGGGATGGCTCCAGCAGAGAAAGACTCTGCCCGCTGGTGGGAAAAGCACTGGTGGGTACTTTTCCCAATAAACAAGCTTATGAAAAAAACAAAGCCGAACTAAAGCTGATTATGGATTTCTAAGGGGGATAAAGGGCTTTTCTTTGAGGAGGGGTTGTAATCTGCCCTAATGTTCTCTAAACAAATGGAATAATAATTCTTTTGGCATGAGGACGTGAAATAAGGAAGCTGAGGCTTCGCAGTCACAGAGGGACGGGGCATGCAGTTCTTAGAAAAGGATTACACCTAATTACAGATTTCACCAAACATCTGAGGAAAACGTGGCCAGGACTCACACGGAGCCACCGAATATTCACCAAACCGCCACATCCAGCTTTCTCCCGTCTCCTCCTACCTTCTTCGAAGCCATCCCTGAAGGATCCCGATCGGCTCATGGTGCGGGTCTTCTCGTCAAGCGACATGCAGGAGTTTCTCAGACGGTTGTCACAGCAAGGGTCAATAGGGGCATCCTGATTGGTCAGGCTGTTGTTGCGCAGACCACCAAGGTTAATCTGAGCTGATGAGGTCGGGCTTGATGCTGTGAAAATGATATACGGCGATGTAAAAGTTAGCAAGCATTTCATTTCTTTGTTACTCATATGTTTTATAAAATGTTATAAAATTGTGACAAAGGAAACATCATCGGATGTGGAGACATACCGAGCTGTCCAAAGTTGAAGCGTGTTCCAGAGGGGGAGGTGAGGCTGGAGCCGGGAGAAAACGGAGAATTGCTGGCCGAGTCCTGCAGGCCGCTGGTGGAGTGGGAGCGCAGCCAATCACGGGCCTCCTCGTGACCTCGCAGCTGTGGTGACGGACCATACCTACAGGACGTCAAAGAAAAAAGAAAAAAAAGGTCAATTCAGAAGTGAGGACACAGAGCAGAACAGGTCTGTGTTTTTACAGACGAGTTGATCTCAATTTGGATTTTTTCCCAGACACTTCACAATCAGTGAGATGATTTTCTTTTTGCTCACGCAAACTGATTAATGGCTTGAATTTAGCAACAGATGAATCAGATGCTAAAACGATTTAAGACAACAATGTGCCAACACAGACCGACTTCCAGCTGTGAGAAACATAAACTAGCAGGGGGAAAAAAAGCAGGACAGAAGCTAAAGAAAATTTGAGGCCCACAATCAAGTGTGCTGCAGGAAGCACAGTGACAGATCTGTACGGGGGACAACGCGACATGCCTCTGCACAGAAGCACAACACAACAACAAATGTGCCAAGTGCTAAATTAAAAAGAAAAGCATTCTTAAAAGCGTAACAACAAGCCTCGAAGAGTGAATGTGGACGCAGAACAACAAAAAGAGAGGCGGAGGACAATTTGGTAAACCAGTGTGCAAAAGCGCAACGTGTCCAGCGGGGGAGTGAATTCAGTACCTGAGTCCCTTCTTAGGCAGAGTGTTTCTACCACAGTGTGGCCCGCTGTGGGAGAGAAACACTTCAGAAGAGGAAAACAAAGGAAGCAAGGAGGCAAGGAAACATGTGTGGCTGCATCTCTCAACAACTACCAAATGATATTATTTATAGACTGCAAAAAACATCCATCTTTCCATGTTGAGTCATCTTTTTTTGTATATGATCTTTTTTTTTTTTTAAACCACAGAAAAATCCCAAAACTTTCATTTGAATCCATTTCAATTTCACTTTTCAGCTTTTCTGCGAAAAAGAGTTTAAAGACTTAGAAAGAATATTTATATATATATTGATCTGAGATTGATATTTTTGCAGTGAAAACTCAAATACAACCTAAGCTCATGCTGGCATCTCTGTACTCAACCACAAGGTGGCGATAAGTGAACAGTCATAACAGACCAGAAGCTGTCCGCTAAACGAAAACACTGAAGCTGCCAACATCCACACAGACAACCTCACAAATGCACTCTGACACACAACCATTCACACAGAGCGACACGTTTCAAACTAAAACCACAAAATACTAACTAACGACCGCACAGAGGGACTCTCTGAGGCTACTGGTGGTGCTCTCTGTGTGACAGCAGGTGGTTGTTTAGTAGGAAAATCCACAGCTGTTTCACCAGAAGCCTAGCATTTGCATACAGGCACATTTTACCTGTCCTGCCTCCGAGGTAGGGTGTTTCGGCTGAATATAGGGCTAGCAGAGGGGGAGGAGAGGGGACTGATGGAAGACAGGAAGGAAAAAAAAACGCACAACAGACACAGAGAAAGAAAGGTTTTAGCAAATAACGCAAATGAAGAAATGTTTAAGAACAGATCAACTGCATGACTCTTCACCAGTGAAGCTAATAAGAAAACTTAGCGAGGTTGAGGGTGATGTCACCGTCTTAAAGCTTCAACTTCAGATGCTATTAAGTTTCCTCTGTGTCATTCCTGTCACATTACAAAGTCAACCTGTCAGGACGGAATCTGCTACAATGACCACAATTACTGTATAATCAGCTGAGGGCGCCACGGGATTATGTTTCTGCTCGAGTGCAGACAGAATGGCAAACAAGAAGTGACACCTCACCACGGTGGATATACATTTACACATCACTGATTCTGAGTTCTTTAAAAGGGAGCTGATGTCAAGTCAACAGGATGTTGGACACAATATATCTTAGAATAAAAGAACGTCACCAGAGGCAAAAACCCTGCAAAGTATCAAAATATGAAAGTGCTCACTAGAATTAAGCATTATACAAGCCATTTTCATTTAACCTACACTTTTATATGTAAGGGGCTTTTTATTTGCTTCATTAGGGTAATTTGCTGATTTTTTATTTCTTTGATTATGACCATTTTACATGAGGCAAGCGTTTTTTATTACCCTTCAACTGCTGTTTGCAGCTATAGTGGCCATTCAGTAACATGAGTGATAGCTGGATTCAGCTGGATTGTATTGTTTTACTACAATT